>NJDD01002634.1:102703-123359 GCA_002245505.1 Calephelis nemesis
TTATTATCTTGCAGGTACGTATTAATATTTAAAAATACGTAAAAGCAACGTTTTATCGTCGCAAACTCACCCGAGAAGGCTTGTTTTGCGCAGTTACTTCTTTCGCATTCGGTATTAAAACTATCGATGTGTAGTCCTTGAGATATCTTGTTTTTAAAAATATTCTAATTTTTAACCTATAAAGATATCGGTATTTTGTTAATATTGGCATTAAGGACATGTTTTAACGTATTTGAATTACGTATTATATAATATGTACACGACGTCACTTATTAGTTGCTTTGACGTTTCCTGCTGGACTGAGCAGCATTCAAAAAGTCTAACTTACAGTCCAAAGTAACTCATGAAGAAAATATTTAATTAGTGCTATACTTTATGAAACAATAATTACTTTTTGATATTAAACTAATTAGTTGCTCAATGTGCCATAATATAAGGTATAAGTATTTACTTATACCTTCGTATTGACAAACATAGACTAAAGTACTCCAAGGTTCAACCTGCTATTATAGTCTTTATTATACTGTGATAGAGACTACAATATCAACTTAACTTTACTCTTTAGTCTTTATCAATGAAACAGCTAGTGTTTCTAATCGAAATTGCGTTAGTAAAAAGAAACATTTTCATATATACCATGCTTAAACGCCATCAGGTGTTTGCTCCTTACGCTCTTTTATCATACGAACAGTTAAACTTTGAAACAGCCTCTTTATACGGTTTTCCATCGAGCTTTGACCCTGGGATTTAAGAGGAGGTTAACAGTTTTTTCTAGAAGCCCGCGTTGCATTAGCTACGTTATGCTAATTCTTGTTGCAGATTGCTAGTAGAGCAGCGTTACCAATCTTTGGCGGCCTATCGGTACCTCGATTACCGACATACCTCGTATGTCGGTAATCTATACTAATATTATGAAGCTGACGAGTTTGTTTGTCAGTTTGCTTGAATCTCTGGTCGAATTTGAAAAATTTTTTCAGTGTTAGATAGACAATTTATCCTAAGATAATATAGCCTACAGCCTTATCGGAAGGCTGTAGGCTATATCATCGCGCTAAGACCAATAGGAGGTGAGCGGAGCACCAATAAACAATGTTTCAAAATCGGGTGAATTTTTCCATACAATCTATTCATGGCTGTTAGTGTCAAGCGATACGAAGTTCGCCGGTCTGCTAGTTTCTAATAAAAAAAGTAAATTAGTACATACCATCGACAAAGCTCAATCGCTTCGTGATCTTGTAGTAGTAATGAGCCTATGCCAGGTTTTTAAGCTAGGTATATAAACGTGTAGTTTGAAAAAGTTGCTGTAGATTGTTTGCAAGTTTTGCTAGCTACAACATATTCGTTTATTCATTATCCATATTATGTAGTCTAAACTTCGAACTCAAATTTCAATTAAGTTTTAATCAACATTTAGGAGTAGTTCTTTCATCGTTTGCTGTCAAAGTGACAGTGCTTATATGTAGATTTATATTGAAAAGTGTTTTAAATTACGTTACCAAATTGAAACGCCTATGCAATGAAACATAAACATTTTAACCCTTAATAGAACTAGATATTTATTCAAGTTCTAGACTCTGAAGATTTAATAAACAAGGTAATAAATTCCATAAATTATGAGACAGTAATAGAGTCAGTACTCGGTTGCAGCAAGTTGCATTTGCAGACCGCATACTAATAATCTAGGTATTTATTATACAAACAAAACTATAATAATGCTTACGACATGTCAAAGGAAGTTGGTGAATGTAATATAAATATTTAAATTAACATCGTAACTAATTACATCCTTATTTTATTATGCTTATATTTTGCTAGTGCTTGCAGTTTAGTAGTAGGTACTATAACTTATTGTGTGTCTGTGGAATTAAATAATAATTATTGACTATTGCCAAGGTACACATATTAAAATAGGTACTAGGGTCTGTGCAATCAAGTTACCTGGGGCCCTACCATGAACGCTTTTAACAGTATTATTTCCATCTTGCTAAATGTCTGTCTTTATAAGCAACTTTATGATGTACGCTATAAGGTTGTCTTTCTCCGATGACAATTAGTATTATTGAAATAATACTGTTTTAAGAGCTTATGGTAACCCCCCTGTTCATTAAAAAGCGTCGCTAGTGTGACGTTCTTTTCTGATTTAAAATGGCAAACTTACTTCTTACCAATTACATATTATTCTGTGCGAAAATACTTGAAAAATTTGCTTGCAAAACCAAACTAAGTATTTGTTGTATTTTTGTTTACCTTTTTTTGCTATGTCTGAATCTATAGGTGTATTTTTTTTTAACAAAGACAAGCAATAGTAACTGACGCTCCATATTGCTATACTTACCTACAGTTATAATATTTTTAAATTCCGATTTTTTTAATCGTTACAATAATAACATACATTCTTGTTGGAGACGGAATACCTACGTAGTAGGTATTGATTTTGTAAGTAAAAATGTCACCATGAACACAACTACGAATTGATTAGCTAGTTTAGCTACGGTAAATACAAAAATATAAACACAGCCGAGAGTAATAATAACAACCAGTTATAAAATCAAGCTGAAAAACCAAAGTATTTATCGCATTCGTTGAATAAGTATGTATTGCGTTTTAATTTCAGTACAGAATTTTAAATGGGAAAAACAATGGATAATAATAATTAATATCATAATAATATAATTTATATGAGTTAAGAAAACATGTTTATCTCAAAATAACTAGTTAAGTACTAGTAAAGTTTTACCGTTTTAATGATGTTGTGTTTCTTGCATAACTTAAAGAACCTAGTTCTTGTTTGTGGTTTCGTCCGCCTGATTAATTTTCGAACCATATCTGAATAAAACGTCATAGTTATTTCACGTATCTGAATCTGTTGAGTGTCTACCTAGTACATACTCACCCATCCATCTTCTAATAGAATAATCTAGAGTAGATGGTTAATTTAAACATTTCACGCGTGTATGTCGGATAGCATAGTGCTATAATTTGCAACATTGGAAATACCACCGCTTTTTTCACTTCACTTTTTTATCGACACATTTCATCTATTCGTATTACTCTAACATCAGTTATCGCCACTGTCATGTTCCGGTTTGAAGGAAGGGTAAGTACCAAGGTGGAAAATTTAAGCCAAAGACGGCCTCAAGTTGACATCGCCCTAGTTAAACAATTTGCCCTTTGTAATAAAACTTACGCGCCCGTTGATCTGGTGTATAACTTTAGTTTTGCTAAAGAAAATTGCAGATCAACGGGCGCGTAAGTTTTATTAGTAAGGGGGTTTATAGGTATGTCGAGAAGATTTATATTTCTCATACTACCTAGGCAATTTCTCAAATTTGGAAGTAGGTGATACCTACCTATGTTTAATTTTTAACAATCTACAAAATTTAAATTTTTACCTATTTATTGTTTTAATCGAATTCTATTTTCTTCAAATTATGACAGCGTGAAGGTGTACCTAACATACAAACACTCAAACTTTCGCCTTCATAACAGAAGTGTAATAAAACTTGCCAAGGATTGTGAAAACGAGGCTAATATTTTTGGCAACGATTTTATTTTTATACAGCCGATTCCATGTTCAATTTGATTATCTGTTTGATTTTCGTATAGTTTGTCGACTGATCGAGGGACTGGTTGCATGTTTGGATGCATGTGTTGGGGTCGTGACTGTCACGTGCTCAGGTGTAAAAGAGATAACACTATAGTTTAGACGATAGGTACGATAGAGACGTAAAGAAAACATCTGGGCAAGCGGACGTTCTACCTCTTTGTGATTTCTTTTTTGTGCAGTCTATTTACATTTCAAAATGAATGGCTGTGGCTGTTATGTGTTAACCTTAATATTTCAAGTAGTTACAATAGAAGTACTCAATATCTTATCACTGACACGTGATAGTAGTATTTAGGTATGTAGTTCAAAAAACCTTTCAACAGTTAGGTAGGTACCTACTTAGGTCCTATCACCTAGGTATATGCATAAATACCGATAATATCTAACTAGGTATTTACTTCTACATAGTATTGTAATTTGTTGTACAGAGTCTGCTATGATTTTTTTATCAGATTATTTAATGCGGCTATGTTTATTAGGTATATGTTTAATTTAATACATACTTAGGTATCTTCCAAAAGTTAACTAGATATTTCATCATCTCATCTGTAGCCTAAGGCCCTAAGCTGCTCTGCTGCCTATATTTTATAGTTAGATATAAGGTTAGATACCTACCTGAGCCTATTTTTAAATACTCATCAGTAATGAATTCACACTTCTACAGTTTTATTAGCTATACCCGCATATCTATCAATCTAGGTATACATACCTATTTAGATAGCAAATTATTTTATTAAGCTTTTTGCCGAGGACAAAATCTCTTTATTTTATTTTATCTATACTTTTATTCTACTTTAAACTGTAAAACCTTACGGCCTTTGTGATTATTAGGTCAGACCAACTTGGCCAATGGCCTCGACATAAAGACAAAGCATTTCATAACGAGCTTTTGTTAACTTATTTTTTTGTGTTTTGTAATAGGATATTTTTATTATTGACGACCTTACTTATTTCTGCGAACATATTACGCAGACAGGCATCTAACCTACCTAGCAACTGTCGCTGCCGCGTTCCAGATAGGAGGATAGGTACCTACTGAATAACTTTACTTTGGCAAAAAGTCTTCTAATTCATCCTACGTAACTGCGCTGTAAGTAGCACTTCCCTACCTTCACTACCTGGCACATTTTCCTCGTGTTGTTGGTCCAGGCTCCTTTGTAGAATAGACCATCTGGCTTCCTGCCTCGTAAAAGGCGAGCATAGGCTTACCGTTACTAACACCGTGACATCTGACTAGGTGGTATAGTTTCGCAGCGACTCACCCGGATTGGTACCACCGCCTTACCTATTCCTGCCGCCATAACGTGATGACGTGTTCCGGTTTAGAGGGTAAGGTAGCCAGTAACTTAAGTACTTTTGCTCGAGGCCTAACATCCCGGCCTCAGGTTAGCAACGTACCATTACCACCTTTATAGGTGTCACACCTTTGTAGGTGTCTCTAGGCGTCGTGAATTTCTTACCATCAGGAATTCGTCTGCTTGTTTGCCTTCGAATATCATAAAAAAATCATCTCTTCACTTCATCTACATATAATATACTTACCTAGGTACTTACCCATTCAACTGTAATTCGTAAGTGCTCATTACAAATGCGAAAATCTGTTTTTCATGCAGATTTCGAAATTTTTCGAAAGCGTAATTTCGTGACTTAACCACTGGACCATTTTTAATTATGAACAGTGAACATTCTTGTAGTTAAAGACCAAAGATCAAACATATTCGTAGGTAGGAATTCTTTCTTTCAAACGCTCTAGTGATGTTACGAAAGTGAAAAAATATTTAGGTAATACGCTAATATACGTTGTGTTACGTACTTATACCTACCTAATAAGCAAATCTGTAGTCTTATCCAAATTTATTTTTTTCAAACATAATTAAAAAATTCCTACTCTGTAAACTGTGTGTCCACATAAGTATTTTATTAAATACAATTATAATCAATATGAAAATCTTTGTAAGCATAAAACTTTAGCTTTCCTATTTGCCAGATCCATACAACTACGTTTGCCAATTTTCTTATTAAAAATAGCCACAAAAGAACTCTATTTTAGCATTCGCCAACTTTCCCCATTCAAACTTTCAAGTTCACTAGAAGTCACATTCGAATTTCTAAACAAAAAAATCAGCCAATTGTGAACCGAACTAGTGCTTGGAGGGTTCTGTAATTCTAGTATTTTACTATATAGTATAGTAATTTCATTCTATTGTAATTACTAGACGATTCTGTTTAGAATGTGTGTTGCTATAAGTAAAACATATTTAAACATAATATTGACAAATTAACATAAGTAAGTAAGTAAGATAATTAACATAAGTAAAACATATTTAAACAGAATGTGTGTTGCTATAAGTAAAACATATTTGAAACGATTCTCGTTTCTATTTAAAAAATTAATTGAGTGCTTACCTATACTATATATGTATGTGTAGGTAGGTAATAGGTATATTTCTGAATTTGTAGATGTTTTAATTATTCAATGTCATTTAAAAGGTACTTAGAGAAAGACAGATTCGGATTAAAGTACTTACTTTAATCCAAAAAAACTAGGTCAAGAGGATGTATATTTATAAACAATTGTTAAAAAGAGAACCTAAATTCGAATGTACTGACTGAATAAATATTATGATGGCTCCGTTGACTAAAGCGAAAAAACATAAAAGTTGCTGAGTCCAAAATTGCTTCTAAATACCTGAAAATTGATTTTGGTCTTCATCAGCGTATAATTAGATAGAATAAGATTTGTCTGATGAACCTTAAAATACACGCCTCGTACGAATGTGGAAGGTTACGTAGGATTGTAGATGAGATCAATTTAATCTCATAAATAAACATTAGCGTGTGAATTTCTCATTAAATAAAAGGTTTGATTTTGATCCTTGTTCAAGACAACTAGTCTATTTCCCTCCCACTTTCGTCTCACCTTGACTAAAGTATGGTGGACAGACCTTGCACCAAGAAAAGCTCAAAAATACTACAATTACTGTACGACAAAAATATAAGGACTGTGTCTCACTGATTTAAACAGTATTTACCTTACGCATTTTTTTTTAAAAAATAATATTTTTTAGCCTGTAGACAAAAAATATCTTCATTTTGATATTGGGCTTATAAATTAAGAACAATGTTTATAACTTATAAATGCATATATTTGATAGCTTCCGTCGATCCACAACTCACGTATTATGAGTGAACAAGAGAATAAAGCTGGAATGCGACTATTCGTAATTTCCTTGAAGATGCTAAAGACGTATTGCCTAGGAAAGCCCTTGGTTAGGTAGACATTTATAGCCCTTAGTCGTTTGACTAATAAAGAAGGAAATATTGTTGTTTCCGGTAATAGTAAAAAATAAGTACGGAAACGTATGTGTTTTTTCACATCAAACGGCTGTACCGATTATAATAAATTTCGTCATGGAATTAGATTACACCTTAGAGAAGATAATGGCTAGTTTTTATTCTGGTAGCTCTACAGATTGCTGCGGGAGTGGTAAATGAGTTTCACATGCGGGCAACCGCAAATCCGACGGTCATGTAGAGAAACATAAAGCGATGTTACTTTGTAGTTTATAAAGGCTGGCAGGTATTATTTAACTATCTACACATGTGATTGAAATAACCATGAGTGCTCCGCGTGCTGTTTTAATAGGTTAATTTCCTTGTACTTTAGATGCATCAGTAAACTTGTATTCACATGGCAATTAATATTCTGGATAGCAGGAAAACCATAATACAAGATGGGACAGAACAAAAACTAGCTTATGGTAAAGGAGCCTTTGTATTTATGAATATACTAGCTGTCAAAGCGAACTTCGTCCCGCCAATACCCGGATAACAATTACCCAATTTTTTAAGTTGGACCAAACTACAGACAGCTGTGAAATTTTATCTAAATCGGTTCAGTAGTTTTGAAGTTTATTGACAACATACATCGTGACACAAGGTTTTTATATATGTATATAAGATAAGATAGTATAAATTACACGTCACGTTTTTTGTCGGCGATGAACAAAACAAAAAACTTATATTTCAAAAAAACGCGGGCGAAGCCGCGAGTAACAGCTGGCATAATACCTATAATAATTGAAAAAGTTTCATAATTCCGCCCTGTTATAATAAATTAGTAGGTATATATCATTTTTATTGAAAATGAGCAGATGGAAATTCTCTGTATAATGGAAAAAAGAAAAAGTAATACAGGAATTACTTATCCAGGAAATTTGTTTAAAAAAATGTGGCACTTGTAACTAGAGGCGAGAAAGAAATGTTATATTAGAGGAAACGAGAGGTTCAACATTGCATTGGTTGAGAACGAACACCAGTTTATTCTATATTTCTGGCAAAAAACCTGTCTTTTTATGTGGTATAGCCCTTAAACTTAGTGTGAACACAGCCTTAGCGTTCACGTCTAACTCGCGTGATGTTGTTTTCAGCCAACAAAGTAAAATAGGCTTTGTCTGGTTTACATAAAACTCATTTTTTATTACACATTGACTCATAAACCTGCGTTTATAGTTCACGTTTGCAGACAAATATTTATTCATAAATATCTGCGTTCCACTTTGTATGTAGAATTTTCTATTTATATGTATATTACTAGCTGTTGCCAGTGACTTTGCCTGCCTTTTCATTGTTAGCATATTACTTTAATTTAGTAACAAAAGATAACTAGCAAGAGGCTGATCCACCCAGATGTGTACATACTTTGGGCAACTTTGTGCAACAGGCATCAGGTACACATTATTTAAGATGTAGTTGCGTCCCAGGTGTTAGGCCAATTGTGCAAGTCTCCCGGCTACCCTACCCTGCGGACCGGAACAGGACACGGTCATTATAACGGCAGAAATAGGCAAGGCAAGGCGATGGATCCCTGCTCGGACGAGTTGTAACTTTTTGTCAGCGTTAGAAAATCGTTCTGCTCTTTTGGCTGTGTATGAATGAAAGTAGTGTGTGTATGTACATATTTATAACTCAAGAACTGCCGAACCGATTTGGCTGAAAATTAATGGCATTTTAGACCCCGGAGAAACACTTAGCTTATTTTCGACTACGAGGAAAATAGGAAAAACACCATTTTATTTTTCTCATACATACATAATCTTAATTACGCATAAATTATTGTTTATTGTACTTTAAGCAAAACATATTACTTAGCAGACTAGTTAATCTAAACGCTAAGCAAAATGTACTATTTCAAAATATGTTTTTGTTAATTTCGCAACCAGGTAAACAAAACAATAGGTGACCACTATTTTTGCGCAATAAGTTAATAATTGCTGATAACACGTAATGTAATACAATAACATAATTAGAATTATCGCTAGTTTGTGTAAACACGTTTATTGTTATATTAATTGTGGTATTAATTAATATGCCGTCAGCTGACCTCGATTTTAACGATAGATTTAACCATAAAAAACCAGACAGTATCATAAAAGGCGAGCACAGGCTTATCGTCACTAGCACCGTGACATCTGACAAGGTGGTAGAGTTTAGCAGCGACTCGCTCGGATTGGTACCACCGCCTTACCTTTATCTGCCGCACATTTGCTGTTAACGTGTTCCGGTTTAGAAGATAAGATAGCGGGTGAACTTACTTTTGCTCGGGGCCTAACATTCCGGCCTCAAGTTGGCAAAGCAATATTGCCACCTTAGGTGTCTCTAGGCGGCGTAAATTTCTTACCGTCAGGAAATCCGGCTGCTTATTTGCCTTCCAATATCATAAGAAAAGAAATACATATATAAATATAGATTGCACGAAACGTTTTAACTAAAAAATAAACAAAGATGTACTTTGATGTTACTTAGGATATGTTGACACAATTACAATACAAATGTAAAATGATTATCCCTGGCGAAAATCGAACCAAAGCCTCGTCGTGATTAGTAGTTTAGCTATTTGGCATTTTTAACCGTCTTCAAAAAACAGGAGGCTATATGTTCCACTGCTATATTTGTTTTTTTTATGTTAATCGATTTTTCCGTTATTTCTAAATCTTTTTAAAATATCTCTTTTCTTTATTCTAAAGAGCGTACGTCCAAGCTGCTCATTGTCACCAAGTCTAGATCTGATGTTGGAATCCCAACGAAATCGAGAAAAATACTTTAAAACGGGGTCGGCTTCTTGCTTAAATTATTTTCCTCGCCATAGAAGCTATTTTAAACTATCCTTTATGAACAGATGTAGACGCTCAGTTCCATGAAAATCGGATAATTAATTTTGATCTTCAGATATCGATATCGTGACGAGAGTCTTATGTATTGCAATGTGAACAAAGGCTATTTTATAAGATCAACAGGGACGACCTTGTAATGGATACCTAAAGACAAATCTTTTCTCAGGGTGTCTTATTACCGGAATCTATTGATACAATGTATAACCTCTAACGTTTCAAGTTCTAAAAAAGTACCTCAGGCAGTACATATGTGTAATTGAACTTCAAATACAGTCTAAATTAAAAAAAAAATAACTTTGCAAAAAAAAATGTGAACACAGATCTTACCAATATAGGAATTAGAAATTCGTCTGAAAACTATCCATACCTACTTACTCTAATATTATAAATTATATAAATGCAAAAGTCTGTCTAATACGCTTTCGCTTAACCAGTTTGATGAAATTTTAAATGCGTATAAGTGAAGAGCTGAGTTCAAACAAATGCTCTTTTTTTAAAAAAAAACAACCTTCAAAAGACCTGAGAACCTTCAAAAACGGAGATGAAAATTTGTATTAAATTTAATGTGCGCTGACGAAGTCGCAAGTAAAATGCAAGTTCGTTGTGTTTTTTAATAAAAAAAAAACTATCTAAGCAAGGTTAACGACTACAACCCGGATCTAGTACGGCTATCAATCTTAAGCCGCTTTAAAATAATATATGGTGGGTAATGACTAATAAGTAATGAGATTGTAAAATGTGACGTCACATCGTTATAACGGCGTACCCGGATTGGTAACTAGATACTGCATAAGTTTATCGGAGATAACTTCCTTAGTATCAACCTCAATGACGAATGACGATAATACGGTCCTATACACATAACTATTGAAATCTAAATCTATTGATATAATTTACTTTTTGAAATCGAAGTCGGTTTTTGCATTTGACTGCACTAAATTATTCGATAGTATAGTGTTTGAAGAAATACTATTTGTGTGATAAAGTATAATATGTACTGCACTTGTATATTATGACGACTTTACCTACTGTGATGGGTTAAAATTGGATGGCTCTACCACAAAACTTAAGCAGTTTTAAAATATACCAAACATTTCACTACAGGCATTGCATAGACCCTTTTCCGACTTTCCAAATTGTTTTTGAAGTAAAACTTCTTTATCGGGGTTGTGTAACATTTTTCGTTACGCGTCACATTTTTCCGTTACGCGCCATATTTGTTCTTATCCCTGCCACGCGTAATTCGAAGTATACTTTCTCCAGCGGGGTAGGGATTGGCAATAAACTTGACTTAACCAATTTCTGTAAAGTTGCATATATAGTAAATTATTTTTTGCGAAATAACGTCATAAAAAAGATTCACTTCTTCACTTCTTACGAGTGTACGCTAGTACACGCACACATTTTTACTAATAGGTTTCTTTTCATTGTTACAGGTATGTGAGAAGCTAGAGATCGGAGCAGAAGCTGACTACTTTGGACTCCGAGTCGGCTCAGGATCTGGGCCCGGGAGATGGCTGAATCTCCGGAACCCCTTAGATCCTCATCGCATATCTGGCGGACGACTGAACTTACGGGTGAAGTTCTGGGTGCCTCCACACTTGTTGATCTATGAGCCTACTAGACACCAGTTCTACTTGCACGCGAAATTAGACCTTATTGAGGGTAGATTGGTTGTCACTGACCTAGAAGTCGCTAGACGCTTGATAGCTTACATAGCTCAAGCTGAAACTGGTGATTGTAATCCAGATTGTCCAACCCATGTGTATGAAGAGTGTGAGAAAATAGGCCCCCAGGGAGATAAACCTGAGGATCACGTAGAGAAGATCATTGAATATCACTTGGAGATAGCCGGGATGAAGGCTTCCCAAGCCGAATACAGATTGCTTAAAGAAATATCGAAGCTTGAATCTTTTGGAGAAGAACTCTTCTTCTGTAAACCTGTTACCCAGTACAACAATGCCCATAACTTATACAGTCACTTACTGTACCATAGACAACAAGCAGAGGAGCCACGGTCTAGAGAGAGTCAGGAAATCGATGGTAGTGCGACGGTGGGTTGTCTGACATCTGGACAAAGTGGCGGAGGCTGTGGATGTAGACTGAGTACTTGTGTTGGTGTTGGACCTCACGGCATTGTGGTCTACCGGCCAGCTTGCAATGGGGACCAGGATATTGGAGTTGAGAAACAAAGGTTGGTAGCTATAATCTTATCATTTTTTAAAATTTTGATTTGACTATTGAACAAATACATTTTCAATAAATACTCGTATCTCTATATTATATGCTAATAATACTCTGTGAAGCGGTGACGAAAACTTAAGTTTTTTTCCTGTCTAGTGCCTACACAAAGAGCGTACGCGACTCAAGTATTTGCATCTCAAAAAATTTTACTAAAAAATATTACTATAGAGCAGGGGTGGGCAAATTCTTTTGACCGCGGGCCGGTAAGTTAAAAAAAATCTAGTGGCGGACCAATAAATTATAATTAATCTTGAGGAGTGCCGGTTTATTAAGACACCTAAAAATAGCAGTAAATATACGATTATAAAACGTTGTATAAAGATAACATAATTCATTTTTTTACTATTTTACAATACTTTATTAAAATAAAATCTATTTATGAAGTCTTAACGTATGAAATACTCAATATATATGTTTGAAGTATCAATTTAGTATCTTAATTGTTTAAATTTCAATAGGTAGTCTTAAAATTTCGACCATTAATTTTTTTAAGGAGGTTCATATTTTTCTAAAAAAAAAACTTGGGCCGGATTGAAACCTCTCAAGGACCGGACCCGGCCCGCAGGCCGTAACTTGCCCACCCCTGCTTTAGAGTGTTGCTAGCACTAAAAACTAATTCAACAATATGTTCGTAAACCGGATGCATAAGTGCGTTCATCGTAATCAACCTTTGCCCGATACGTCAACGGACGATTAAATGATAATGTTGTAATTCAGTTGATTATCGATATTTTAAAAAATTAACCCATATTTTCGATAAAAGAAGCTCAAGTTGTTTGCCGTTTATCTAGTAGATCAAATCTATAAATGTACATAGTCACGAATTGTTAAAAACCTTGTTTTTCATTTTTAACCAACTTTAAACAAAGAGGACTTTCTGTTTTTTCATGTGTGTCAATTTGAAACGTTCATTTTTAAATGTTTCATTCTTACTTGAAATCAGATCAAGATTCTACAAATGATTAAGTATAGTAACAAAGCAGGTGTTTTGTTGCATTAATTAACATTTCGAACATCATTGGCATCCCAAATATAATTTCAATACCTACATACAAATATTCCTAAAAAATGCTAAGATGAGGTACCTACCTACCTATTTTCGTGCATCACAACAAATACTGTTGACTAAATTTGTTCGGGCTACATACAGATTTAATAAGAACTTTGGTCTTAATGAGTAGGTATTTAAGCAAGATTTTAGCCTAGAAATCAAATTAAAAATTATGTAATGCGTTGCACGTGGCAATTTAAACTTAGTATTAATTATTGTACCTACCTATTCGACAGTATTGTGTTCAAGAGTACATAAAATGACAAACTCAATTCCAATTTCGAATATTGCATGAATCAAACTTCAAGAATAGATAACCCTACTGAACTGTCTAATGTTCCATCAGCGTAGACAAAGAATCGAATCGGACTCTTTATCTACGTTAAAAGAGACAAAAGCTTAAATAACACGTTTTATTTTATTTGTGTTAACAAAGAAATCTGTTTATTCAAAAGCAGATAAAAAGATTATCACTGAAAAACAATCGATGCATCATGCTTAATCGATAGGTCAACGGATTATTTTTATCGTGTGACGTCACTAAACGTTGTTACCAGCTAAAATATCACAATGTATATAGCAATTTTTTAATTTTAAACGCTTCATATACATAATATATTAACAACAAATAAACAAAGAATTTGTATGTACATACACACATGAAATGTCTTCCAGCAAAATAGTTAAAGAATAAGTAGGACATATGCTTTAACTTATTTAGTCTTGTTATCTAATTTACATGATATGAATATTAATATTATAAATATGAAAGTACATATATGTGTTTGTTTGTATTTCTTATATCAGTGTGACAAGGGCTACTTATTATCCCGATATCTACAGGTTCTCGCATTAGAGGACATATTAAGTTGCGTGCGTATTCGCGGGCATCTAATCTATAATATAAAAATTAATCGCTGAAAGTTTTGCTAAGCGCACAACTTCCGTGCTACCTAACCGATTTGGATGATTAATTTTTTGTTTTGTTAGTTATTATCAGAAGAAGGTTTTTATGAAGAAAAAAACCGGAAAAATTGCAGGGAAAATGGGAAATAGCATACTTTATTTTTTCCATACAAACTGAACGGGTGGAACGAAGTTCAGCGGGACAGCTAGTAGGTATATTAAAAAACACGATAAAAAGTGTTTGACGTAGTCGATTCGCAGTATTCAAATAATACCTACAGGTAGGTATTTGAAAAACGGTAAAATTACAAGTATATACGTAGCAAACTTCTATAAAAAAGTTTACAGTAAGTAGGTACGTACCTACTTTTTGTTTATAATGTTGACACACTGTGTACAGTAGGTATATTATATTGATGCTTATTAAACTTGTTTTTTGAAAGTTGCATAGAGAGTACCAAAGCCGTAGTTTAAAAATAATAAATCGAAACTCCAGACGATACTTAAATCTCAAGAGTCTGGTCCTCAAACTTATTTAATGCAAAGGCCACTTTAAAGATCAGTTACCTATTTTGTAGCGCCCCCCACCCAGTTTGTTTTCTTGAATCAATCATACATTTATTTCGCTTGAAGTTTAAAAAAAATATGTGGTCTTTTTACCGCCCCCTCTAGACTTCCAGCGCCCATGAGGGGACGTTTCGCCCACTTTGGGAAAGACTTGTCTAGACCATTCACTATTAAGTGCTTATATTTTGAATTTACACACGTAGCCTACAAATTACTATTTTAGTGTTCAACAGCTGAATACTATATCCATAAAATTTTAAAAACAATGCAAATACAACAGGTCAAAATGGTCAATGTTTTTCAATATTTAAATTTATGTTAATTCATATACTTCGCAGTAAACCGCACATTTGCGATACGCTGAGGTTGTGTATAGTAATCTGTGAGAACGATATACCTATGTGTATGTATGAAACTTGAGTAAAACACGACGCATATCGCATTATGCCTACATAATCAAGTTTTCATTCATTTATTATCACAACATGTTTATTTAAAACTAGCTATTCCAGCGAACCTAGTACTACCCACTCCTCGCCCCGTGTTTTTTTTTTTATTATTTTTTTTCTAGTGGTAGAGTAATGTACAGCAAAGTTGCTTGGGTTCCTTCCACCCACCGCCTTACCTATTCTTGTCGCCATAATAACAATGTCGTGTTCCAGTCCGGGTAGACTAGCTGGTAGACTTGCACAATAGGAGTTTTACTCCGGCCACAGGACATCGACGCGCCTACAACATCTATGGTGTCTGTAGGCTACGGTTATCTGTTACCATCAAGGGGCCGCGTCGTTGTTCGTTCTTTTTTTGCAATAAAAAAGTTATTCTGCTGTCCGTAGGGAATTTGCGTGAATATTATATTATGTAGGTATGTATATAGGTATAAGTATTCTGCTATCCATAGCTAAGACGAATCCAAAAACTTAATATATTTAATTTGGTCTAGCAGCTCTCGAATTATTGTAACAAACCCGACTTTGTTTCAAAAACATACATAAAATAATTGTATTACCTGCGATTACACGTATAAAAATAACACGACATTTATATTCTTTACATAGATAGAGAATAAATAGATAGGTACTAAAAGCTTTTTTTTTAAAAGTAGAGTTATCAAAACTGCCGTCCCTCTAAATTATGTACAAAGGCGAATGGCGACATTTCGTGCCTAATTTAACCATGGATCACGTAGCCTCGTAATAGAACTTAACTTTTATTTAAAGAAAAATAAGAGATTGCCATCAAAACACAGTCATATAGACGAAGAGACGATAACAATATTTGTTAGTGATTAGATTAGGTATGTGACCTCTGTATCACGGTAATGTTATATTACATTACTGTGGTTTTAGATGTATGTGTGAAGTGTGAACACATATCAAACATCTGTGGTATTTACATTACTGGGTACTTTATATTAGCACATACAATTTATGTACATTATCGTTGCTATTATTAGTTTAAAGTTTAAACGGACGTATATAATCTGTACGCGGCCACTGTCACTTTAAACATGACATTTATATTTTGTATGAAGTCTTTACTTTTTTTAAATTAAGTTCTCCCTTTCTGGGACCGGCTAAGACCTTTTGGCCATGCTGCCAGAACTTCCGTATTAAGTCTTTACTGTTAGTATAGGTAATTTATTTAAGTTTTTTCTATGTGTGCTACAAAGAGTAAAGTCCAAGTCCATTAAGGAAGTGTACACATGTAGGTACTAAATCGTTGAAACTATCAGTTTAAAAAAATTATGACTTTATACGATAGGCATGTTTCACGTTATTTTTAAAGGTAGGAGAGGAGCAAATTAATCTGTATGATATTGTTTTTCTCTTTGCTGTCATGACATCATCTGCTGCAATATTGAAATATGTTATATTAATTACTTTTGAAACAAATGTTGATGATGCAGAAAATATGTTACACTTAAGTACATATCTTCACGCCAAGTCTTGCCGGGTAGACAATGAGTATCAAGTGCCAAATGTGACGGTTCTTGCCTAGCTTCCTTCGCAGTCCACACTCTTTACATACTTTTTCTTAAAAACACACTGGTTTCAGAGACTTGACATTGCATAAAACTAACCTATGATATTTACCTGAATTCGACCCTCGTATAAAACCCGAATGATTGTCACTTATTTAGTAAGACTTAAATACCTAATATGGCCATCCTTCGGCATCGTAACTTTTAAATTCTGATTTTCTTATTTCTACGATTTTGTTTGCTAGGCCTCAGAGTTAAGGCTTGGACGAACACAAATCTGAACCACATCTGAAACAACATTTTTTATAGCGGCTTGTTTTTTCTTTCTTTTCCAGTATTCCGTACACATCAATACACCGTGCTCAGCCTCTGAGACGCATCTTCCAAATGTCGTACGTGACGGGAGAAGGAAATGAAGCAACCTTACATGTCAAGATGGCGACTTCCAGCCAGGCCGGTGCACTTTACCGCGCTGTCACAGAGAAGCACGCCTTCTATTGTTGCGAGACGGTGCGCAGTGACGTCACAGAGCAGTTCATCAGAGACCTGAAGGTAAGTTATCCATTTTTGTGCTCTACGTTGGTTTTTTTCTAAGAATAGACAAATTCTTTACCTGCCAGACAGCTCTTAAGTGACCAGCTTAAATTTATTTTATTAACACCATGACTGTCATATTTTAGAGTTAAAATTATAGGTAAAAAGTTTTGGTTGCAAAAAATACAGTGTTAGGTTTAAATAACATAAAAACCAAGTAAAAACTAGGTACATACATACATATCTTCACGCCAAGTCCCTTACGGAGTAGGTATACAGTATACCTATAAACTAGGTATGCAGTAAAATGCATAGAGTGTAAAAAATACTATTTATGGGGATCTCAGGTACCTATGTACGCCCATAGCCCCAACAATGTACACCTACCCCCCACTTTATTTTTGCAATAACGTTGTTGCTCATAGTTATCGTGTTTCGAATTAGGTAAGATATCCGATAAACGTAGGCAGTAAACTAAGAGTTTCAAGTAGGCAATACACAAATAACATCTTCATTTTTATTTCCTTTACAATACCAACTTGTTTTATTTCCAACTTAAAAAATCATCATCTTTGTGAAAACTGAAAAGGGGCAGCGTTTGGGTATGGCGCGGTTGGGCAAACGCTCAGGGTGCCAGGATGTAAAGGGGCGTCATATTAGCGGAAGGAGTACGCTATACCTATATTATTTACCTTTTAGTATGGTTTTGAAGAGCATGTAGGGGGCGCCGCATAAATTACGCCCAGGGCGCTGCTATTATTAAAACCGCTAGTGTAAATGCGAAGTTCTGTATTACATGTAAAAGTATGTATTACAGTCTGTATTACATTTAAACGTCTTATATAATAATTATATTCTTTTACTCTGTCACGAAGGCATATTCGCAGAAATAAGGATGAATCACCAGGTTTTTCTCATATTATGGAAAACACTTCAAACCTTATTTTTTTTACACATGTTTACAATTTGAATGTCGAAGGAAAATCAATTTTGTTATTTGACTCCGGCATTCGGACTTCGGTCCCGTTCATTAAAAACAAATTATTTATTCATTTGTGCGGCGCTTCCAAGTACCTACTTACCTGATACACTATTGCCAGTATTAAATACGAGTTACACGCAGTTAACTATTTAACAAAATATTTTTTAATAACTAAAAGCCTTACCTCGCCTCTGTGGTTAAGCGGTTCTGTTGTTGAACTTGACTGCATGAGGTCCCGGGTTCGAATCCCGAGTCGGGCAACAAAAAGGAAATTTGGTTTATCCAATTTCCTAATAAAAAAAAAGTTGCTCGGGATTGGAAATGTGCCCGGCTGGCGATAGGCTTGCCACCTATCACATTGTGGGACTTAGTGTCTTCGGCTAGTCGTGGGTGCCCTGGTTGTGCCTGTGCCTTCGGGAATATGGGCGTAAAGATACTTAAAAGCCTTACCTGTAGGGTTACTGTTGAACCTCGATCCATGATCGGATTCGTTGAATTTATTTGTAACTGTATGTTAATAATCCGCTAGTACGTTAAAAAGTACCAAAAATGACATATTATACGATTCCAAATTTCAATTCGCATGATATCGAAATTCTAGAGTAACCCTACAGATGTCATGGAAATAAAAGATTAAATGGAAGCATTATAAAAAGTAAAAGGTGCCTTTTCACAATTACCTCGGTGACACTTAAGAATTACTTAGGATGTAATAGTTCCACCAAACCTATACATGCATCACCCAACAGAATCAGGCAATATTGTGCAACATGTTTCAACAACATGTTCCTACCTATTTGTTGGTTATAAAGCGATATACAAAAACCATCCTTTGTCTCCTCTGTTAAAAATAATGTTCGGAAATCATTCTCTAACACGAGCAAAGATTAAAAACTTTTATATTTAAATTAATAAATGCGTATCCTCTCAAGAGGTGTGTCCTCTAAAAAGTTACGTCATCATATCTATAAAACCGGTTTCCAAACATGTCCGTATAAACATGTTTAGTTTTTTGCGTTCTATGTAACAATCGTATACCTATCTAGTAGGCAGGTAGGTTCGTAATTCGTATATGCGAATGTTACAACGTTAAAAAACGTTACTGCGTAAAATAATAATAGCCGATGGAATTAAATGATAAGGCAATTGTAGTGTTCCCTGATGGCGGGTAAGATAGCCGGTGTACTTGCAGACGTGGCTTAAGATGATGCCCATAGTGGTGTCCCTTTATCACGGAAATGGGAATTTTGATTTGTGATAGGTATTTATCGTTTCTATAAACACATTATAAATATATATAAATTTTAAAGAAAAAAAAAATTTCGCCCCAGACAGGATTTGAACCTGTAACCTTTCGTCTCAAGCCGACGAATGCTCTAACCAATTGAGCTACTGAGGATTCAAGTCCCGTGGCGAAATTTTTAATTCCTTTCTAACCCGTTAACGCGGGTAGTTATGTCCAATAGATACACAATTCTGAGTACCCACCAAATGAGTTCATCACAGATGAAATTCACATTTTTAGAATGGCCATAACTTTCGTGTCTTGCATCGTATTTTTATTTTTTATTCTTTAAAATTTATATAAATTTATCCCACGCACAGGGCAAGTGCTAAAAAAATAAAAAATAAAAACATTATAAATACAAAATTGGATACCTATTTGTATTTTGTAATGGGTTTTTAGAGGCAGTTGTCTTTTACCATCCAGAAATCTGTTTGCTTGTTCACTATTTGATAACATAAGCAAAGAATAGGCAATAGAAGCCCCAAAAGCGTAGAAACAGGATAAGTGAACACTTCGTATTTTGTCCTATCCAATTTTAGTGCACTTCAAAAATCTCAAAGCAGTAAATAGGTACCTTATGTTGCAAATGCTTGTCAGCGTTGTCGTGGTGCGATGCCTGAATAGCACCAGACAAAGTTGACTAAACCCATATTGAGAAGAAAAGCTACTTTGGAAAATAAGGGCAGTTTTCGCCAGCTGCCTTTTTGCTTTGCACACAATAATGGCTTATTGAAATCAAAGACTCTCAACTCTTCAAAACTTAATTGCTCCATCTCAAAAACTGTCGCGGAGTTACTTGTTCTAGTCTTAATTCAAACTTTATCCTTTTTCAGGGCACTATAGCGTCGATCTTCAACGACTCATCGACATTAGGACGGCGGTACGTGTTCGACATTCGTCGCACGTGTCGCGAGGTACATGACCGCGCACGGCGTGAGGCCCACCATCGTGCGACACACGAACCACGCTCTGCGACCAGCACGGACAAGGTAAGATCATCCAGATGCTACGATTTTTCGGTTTTATAGAAGAACCGTTTGAAAAAAACCAGAGCAAGTCACAGAAACATAATGAAACAAGAACGATTTCTGTTGTGTGTGTCTTCGTGTTGGTCTGGAGCTTCTGTGTTGAATAGACCATTATCCGTCCTGCCTGGCAGCTCGTAAGAGGCGAGCAATGACGAAACGTGTCATTACGAACTGGTGGTAGGGTGTGCTGCACTCGCCCGGGTCGGAATCCACCGCCTTACCTATTCCTGCTGCCATATTGACAATGTCACGTTCCGGTCCTGAGGGTTAGCTTAGTTAGACTTGTACATTT
>NJDD01002634.1:130350-152766 GCA_002245505.1 Calephelis nemesis
ATCGTCCAAGCGAAACGACGCGATCGCGCCGAAACGAAAGTGCACATTCTAACCCCCCTGTCTGCCGCGTTCCATTCTTAATTCAAGTTTGTTCATGTAAACTTTTGTCTGTAGCAGAATAAACAACCTGTCGTATTAAAAAGTTTGAAGTATGTCAACATTGTAACAAAAAATTCGCAACAAGTTGAGTTGGCACGAGTCACGACTTATTCATCCGTTGCGCTTTACATCGTAAACAATGTACTAAACTTCTATTAGTCTTATGGTTAACAGTAGTACAAGAGTTTTCGAAAATATGACTTATAACCATTGATATAGTTTTTTTTATATCAATGCTTATAACTAAAAGGCACACGAAACTATATCAAACTCCCAAACAAGGTTTAAATTTTATTTATTTCTTTAAATATTTATGTATTTGTTAAAAAATGGAGGATGGTATTTATATTAAGGAATTAATTACACGTTAACTATACCCCGAAATCGGAGAAAATAGCGATAAATATACATAGGTACTGCTTATTTAGTTTTGAGAGAGAAGGATCAGGGGGGTTACCATAAGCTCTTAAAACAGTATTATTTTAATAATACTAATTGTCATCGGAGAAAGACAACCTTATGACGTACACCATAAAGTTGCTTATAAAGGCGGGCATTTAGCAAAATGGAAATAATACTGCTATAAGCGTTCATGGTAGGCCCCCTGGTGTTTTAACATCAAGTTATGATATCACAGACTACTTAATTTAGAAGAGCGTTGCCAATATGCCATATCTAATTTTATTCTACATTCGTTAAATATCACTAAACATTATTTTAGTGTTTTTTTTTTCAAAAAGTCACTGTCATACACCAAAAATTAACTATAGATCTAGTGAAAAATCACTGATGACAAAGCTTTATGACTTTTCAAGAATTCACGATTTAAAATTTTGTACCTACATTGATTTAAATTGCTTTATTTTGTTTTAAAATGGATTGATTGTCGTGACTCGTGACGTAAATAACAATAACGATAGTCATGCAACTTTTGTAGTAAGCTCTGTTGTAATTTTTGACATATATTTGACTGACGTTACAATTCGATAAAAATTTGACTTTGATCAAAATAAACCAATCTAAATCAAAAGCGCAAAGTCGACGATATATTTGATTCGTTTATGATTTCCACGCATGATTGCTATTGGATATTACGAACTGTCAGTTCCATATTAGTGATGACAAATATTGTAATAGATTGTCAACGACAGTAATAAAATATATTACCTGTGCCCTGAAAGCTGCCATATTTAAAAATACTTTTTTAATATTTACGTTTTAAGACCATGTATTTACGTAAAAGAACAATAAATATAATTTTATAACAACCTTGACTTATTTGTAATTCTTATATTTTTTTTAAATGATGGCATTGAAATCAAATTAATTGAACTTTTCAAACACTTAAAATTTTGACTAGCAACATTTGTCCAATCTGAACGAACGCAAGATGGCTGCCAATTTATGTGAACGCAAGGACGAGTAGGAAGGTGTTATGCGTTTGCTGAAATAATTTCTTAAAATTTGTGATACAAGCGTTTTGTATATCATTTTTATATAGTGTATGTGGTTTGTGCAATTTGATATGAGTTATCAATGTTAATAAGTTCTTTAGTGCAATATTGCGTTGGAAGGCATAAAAAATGTTGAGTGTTCCGTTGTGATCATTATTTACACAGTGACAGTCCTTTTGGGGCTATAATTATGTTCCTTGTTGGATGATATTGGTGATTTCACGTGAGTAAACTTTTAATACTTTTCGTAAATATTTCAAGTCTAGAGACATCATTTACGATCTTGAGACGTAACCTATTTGACTTCCAAAGTGGTATTTTGAAGTGGCGTGGCTGTAACTGGCGCCGGTTCGCCGGCCCAGACTCACAGCTGTTCGGTTCACACGACGGCACCGCCCGATGTATAATCTGACCGTGTTATAGTTCCGATGTGTTAAATACCCTACCTAGCCCAAAATCTCGGATTCGCACCCGCAGCCCTTTGTTACGTAGTCTGGGACTCAGCGACGTGGCTTATGTTTTGTAGGCCTGTGTTGGATGGGTTTCCAGTGAAATATCTGGAACAAATCTTAATCACAAAATCGATCATGGAAATCACTGCAAATTCGCTTTCTGTGATCTAAATGAAACCTGAACTCGGTCCTTTATTTCCATTTTTTTACCTATATAAATTTACAGGCCTAAGTCAACCATTTGACACTACACTGACATCTGAGTAATAGTCTCCTAAAATCCTATACTACTGTTACAACATATCTACTTTTTAAATTAACTTTTAACCAAATTATTAATTTCAAACATGTCTTCTGTCTTGGACTCATTTTTGAATTTTCTCTGATCATAGAGATAGAATGGTGCAACAAATATTAAACTTATGTGCATGGGACAAGAATAGGATTAGCATAATTTCTTAGAATGCGGGTCCTAGGCTTTTTAATTTTTACTGGTGACTCAGTCACCAGTAATCCATGCTCAACATTATAAATGAGAAAGTTTGTCTGATAGACTATAATGGCCAAACTGTTAGATTGATTTTGATAGAATTTATAATAGTATATTTTTAAAAATACAAATTCAAATATTGTATAATTTTTTTGGACCCCCAAAAGTATAATAGGCATGAAAGTTGTATGAAAAATCTAAGCTACTTGAAATGAAATGAACTAAATGAAAGTATCAATATTATTTAACTTTACCTAAATGATAAATACTGATAGTCCCTTGTTTCTCCAATGTATGTATTATATATGTCTATGATGCATTGTTAAATAGCCTTGAACCTTCCCGAGTTGGGCCAAATATATTTAGTTTTTTCATATTGAGTAACTTGTTTAAATAAAATGTCTAGGTTTGTTGAATTTCTGATAATCAAACAGTTGTAAAATAAAACAAACATGACATGTTTCCAAAAATAGATTATTTGTTTGTAGATTGTGAAAAAATATATAAATTCCACCAAGGGTTAAAATCTTTTGAATGTTTTTGAATGAATCGGTTGCCCCCTGAAACTAACCTTTCATCTGGACTTATTTTGTTTATTTTTGTAGCTTAAAGAATCTTTTGTCTACAATATATGTATAAGAGTGTACCCACCCACTTAATGTGTACCCACCCACTTAATACTTTTTATTCTAACACCTTCAGTATCTTTCATCGCCAAACTACATAGAATCAGAAGCTCTTTAAAGATTACTTTGATAGTATCTGGACTTCTTCTACAGAACTCACTCCAAGACGTTGTTTCCTTCAAAATCATAGTAGAATCTGAAACACAAAGTGGTTCCTTTTATTTTGTCGAGTTCTTGGAGTTTCAATACCTGATTTTCATTTACTTGAGATGTTGATTTTGAGAAAGAGAATAGATATTGAGAAAGTAGGGTTTTTAACTCAAATTAGGCACTCAGTACTACTCTGCCTAACTTTTAAGGGACTTGGTGTGAAGACATGTATGTGTGTGTACATTTCTTTCTAAGTGTGAAATGTTTCAAAAACCTTGATTTGAACAAAATCCTAAACTGTTTTTTAATTACTCATGTATGTACTGTAAGATTGTATCATATCATTGTAGCATCATAGTTTCTAAAGAAATGGACCAATAAAAGCTGCAATGTAGTTGCAATAGTAGACTGCCTCGTTCCTCACAGAAATAGGAATATATAAAGAAGTGTAACAACGACCTTATTTAAAAAAAATGTTCAAAAGGTTTGTTGTATAAATACCGGTGGAATCGACATATAACTTAACAACATCTCTTTGTCTCTTTTTAACATGTATTGATTGATATTATGTATGCCGAAAAAAAAACAACATTTTTGTCTATGGTCGTTTTCGCATTGATTTAAAGTGACATGGGACGACATATTTTATATAAAATTTTTTACTGATGTACTATTACAATTGTAGATATTTCATTTTACATTTCCAGAAAAGAATATTTGGACAAAATATGAATGGGTATGAAACATTGGCATTGAAAATATCAATTACAGTCTATTGTAATAAGAATTCTTTTGACTGCTCGCTTTAAAGTACAGAAAGTTGTTGAATGTAATCTGATCACATTTTTTTTGTAAAGATAATAAATCTTTAACAAATATAGTGTTAACTTACTTATATAAATATATTTGCACACCTCAATAGACAAAAGTATGTAAAAAGTAATATTCTTTTGTTTCATAACCCAATTAAGTAGCTTTAAATAGCAGTTTCAATCGGTAGATAAAAATCATTCTTATCTATTTACCTAAACTTAACTATCAATCATCACTATTAGATCATGTATCAATATTGATACTCTACTTTTTCTGGATAGCCTTAGTAATGTCAGGATGGCAGTCATATTTTGTAGCAAATGGCAAGCTTTTTTTGTAGGTACCTATATGTCTATGTACTTAAAAGTCAATGTAACCCTAGAGGAACGGATTTCAATGCTGACATGATTGAAGTGGTACTTAGCTACCTTAAAAATAAGTTTTGTTAAGGTGTTAGTGTCTTAGTGTGCCATTCTGCTAATTTATTCACAACTTTATTGTGGTTGCACTGTTGATTCTGGTGCATTTTACGAATAGTCTGCACATAACTAAATATATATTTTTAAATGTCAGCTTTTAAGGGCCAAGCTCTTGAGATATTTTAGAATCAATGTATTATAAACAATGAAATACTGTAGTCAATGAACTATTACAATAATGTTATTTACAAACATTAACAGATGTGCTACACTGTGTTTTATGTAACATTTTCTGTCATCTTCACATAAAATATAAAGCAGAATATTTTTTTATAGTACTTCCTTACTATTAAGTTGATTTCTACTTGAAATGTAGATTAACTAGATTAATAATTATGAATGATTTATGAGTAGGTACTTAAACTATATTCCATGAAGTTTAATGACATGATAGCATATATTCCATATAGTGGGTACAGTAGAATCAAGCTGACTGTTTATGCTTGTAATCACAATAGAGTAATTTATCATACAATGTATTTACCCTCTTTAGATAACCTAATAGCTTTTCTAGATTGTTCAAGTCTATGATGTTATCTTTATCTGTCCTATATTTTTTTCATTGTATTAAATTATTTAAAATTTTCTTAAAATATAGTATAAAACAAACTTATGACAGCTATTTGATGTACACTTTACCCAATAAACATCACTAAAAAGATACTGAATAGCCCCACAGATTACAGTTTTCAAGTACACAGAAAAATATGTAATTCATTAAGTATTGTCCTTACATACATATCTTCACTCCAAGTTCCTTACTGGGTATGCAGAGAGTAGAGGAGACAGTGCCAGATCTCTCAATCCTGACAAACCTGTCTGGCTTCCTTCACATTCATTACCCTTTTCATACAAACATGCTGGTTTTGGAGATCACCACACACCACCTTCAGATAATATCCGAGTGACCTGATTGTGGAATGTCAACCTCGCCCTCCCTGGGTACCTGCATTCATCCACATTCTCATTGTATATCGACGGTGAAGTGCGAATATCTTCTATCCAACAATAACAAAATTTTACAGGAGGCGAAAAAAATGGTTCATTATTTTAAGACTGTTTTTTAATAAACGTTAACTGTTGTAATTGGTATAAAATTATATGAATATCTTAATGACATTAGTCACAGTCAAAATCACTTGGGAGTTTTGCCAGCACATGAAAAATTGAACTTTAAATCCAAAGGTGTACAAAACTCAATTTCTCTTATAATGTTAGATAGAAGATATTTGCAATTCACCGTCGATATATGCTTTGTCAATCTGTCATTCTTTCCACATGACTGAACCAGCGGAGCACGCCCTTTCACATTTCAATACCAACATTTTCTTTCAATCTCACTCTTTCTCGGACATCACTGTTATGAATGCAGTCAGTCAGTGTAACACCACAGATATTCCTTAGCGCTCTCATTACGACCGCATTTAGCCTATTCACATGCTTTTTCTGACATACCAACTCTCACATCCATACAACATTTTTGTACACAAACTAAAACTTTTTGAGAGGATGCGTCTTCTGTTTGTTTGCATTTTAACACCAACACTTTCTTTCAATAGCACTCTCTGACAATATTCAGTACAATTAAAAAAAAGAGTAAGTAAAATTGCTCTGTCTGAGATATGGGGGTTCATTTGTATTGTATGTATAGAGAGATTAACGTGACTGCTAATTTCTGAAGCATTCTGAAGTGTTATTATGTAGTTATCTTTTGTGACGAATTTTAAATCACGAGGTAATTTGTAAAATGTATGTGAAACCTAATGCAATAAGTACAGATATCATCGTCAATATGTATTGATAGCCAAAAAAAAATGTGTAATGCAATTGAATAAAACACAGTAAACCCATTTTAATTATTGGTAATACATATCAATTATTGGTGATTGATTTTTTATGTAACATGAGCATAAATACATTTTTATATTTGGCAACATTAATAGTGCCCTCCGTCGCATGCAGTCTTATCTCATGATACTATAAACCAAATCAAAAACTGCCGTTAATAAAATGAATGTTTATACAGTAATTAACAAAAATTAACAATAAAATGAGATAAGATTATTAATGATTATTAAATTACTAGGATAGTAAATAAATCAAAACATATGACAGGAAACAGTTGTGTTCCAAATAGAAAATGTAAAATTTTAATTTTGTTATGTTTGTTAATTTGACACAAATACATACCTATACATAATTTTACTTACATACCCAATACATAGTAGTTACCGGTTCTTAAATTTAAACACATAACAGATACAAAGTTACTAAAACCTAATTATTAAAGCAGAAATTATTAATTAATTATTAAGTAAACTACAGATTGTTAATAATATCCTTAACACTAATGTTATAAAAATCAGACATAAATTAATAAAATTATCGTTATTCTATCATAATTTATTTTTATCATAATTTGTTGTATATGTTAAATATTTTTTATTTATTGAACTACTGAATTCTGCAATTCCCAAAAATGTTTTATTTTTGGGGATCCTTATGTTTCTTATAAATACTAAGTAAATTTGTTTCTTGATAAGAAAATCATTAAAGATGTATGAAGTACACACAGCTTACTTGTCTGTATGTGAGTGTACTTTTTTTCAAGAATTGCATCAGTTTGCATATAAGTATATACCTACTGGTCACCTATTGCATGTTGACATCCATTTATGTACATAGAAGGAAGGAACGCAGGAGATATCTTGTTACTACTTCAATTATTTACATCAGCAGCTTACTCTGCAGCTTTATAGCATTAAACAATTTTTCCTGTTAATATGTACACATTTCTATTTCTTCAACTTCATCAATTTCAGTAGAACAGTGATCTCTGATTTTAAGCTATTTTCTTCATGTTTCATTACTCCAAGAAAAGGAATGGTCCTTAAAATTTATAAAAATCATTAGGCTCCCATCATTCATCCCAGACAACAAACTAATTTTGGCAGCTTTAAATATGTAAAGACAGCTTTTTGTAGTTTTACATATGGTTTTTATTTAATAATATAAAATGAAATGTCAATAATAATTAGTAGCATCATTCCTGTTATAAACGGTTATTTATTAGGTTAGCATTATACATATTAATTGTCTAAAGATGAGTTTTTAATTATATTGGCCCCATTAAGTTAATGTCAATGACCATTGAGGTAAATTTGAGGCTAACAATTTTAGGTTATTGTTAGTCAAATAGAAATTTCTTTCGGAACTGCATGATTATCATCAGCTCAGTGTATTTATTGTTAGCCTCATATGATTTGTAACTCCTAGTGGAAAAAGATGCATGCTACAAACTTGATGTGTCTGTCTGTTTTATCATAAATTAAACCGTCAATTTTATTATGCTTGTCTAAAATTGATGTAGGTTTTGTCGAGGCTTATTAAAAGTTTTTTTGATTTTATTGTGAGAGTATCTTTACAATATTACAAATTCACAATGGGTTAATTACGAATTTTTGAATTTTAATTTTTAATCCTAATCTAACTAAATATACACATATAGAGATTATCACTGTAATAAATGTCTTAGAAATTAGAGGTGTAAAATATACTTTACATTGACACTGAATTAGTACCTTTAGAACCATGGTGATTTGCTAGTTGTTTACATGGTAGACAACCATATAAATATGGTAATATTGTTACTAGAAATCCTGTTTTGCGAACCAGAACATGAAAGTAGTGTAGTATAATAACTATGTAGCAACAGAAATAGGTATTTGGAAACAAACATAACATTATCCACAATCGCTTATAAGAAAGAACATATTTGCTTTGCATGTATGCATAGTTTATCAAATTTATTAATATTTGTCCGCTCACCTACCTATTTACTTTCTACAAATAAAGACACTTTATAATCAGCCTTGTAGTGGTGTGCTCGATCAACATAGCAATGATATTAAGTTTGGTTCTTTCCAATGATAAAAGAAATGCAAATTTTTGGTAGTAAGTTTATTAAGTAAGTAAAACTGAATTCACTCAGTTACAGTTTTAGCAAGTGTTTAGTGAGAGAGGTGGTAAAGTATCTTCATTGCAATGATTGTGGGCTAGAAGATTTAATGAAATGTATTTAAATCTTGCATTGCAATTTTCAGGTGGTACCAATATAATAAGAACATAAAAAATTAAAATTAAGCATTTTCAATAACACTTGACATATAACCTATTTTTTTTTTTATAATATTGGAAGGCAAACAAGCAGAGGGATTTCCTGATTTTTAGAAATTCACGCCGCCTAGAGACACCAAAAGTGGTAATGGTGCATTGAAAACCTGAGGCCGGGATGTTAGGCCTCGAGCAAAAGTAAATTTACCGGCTACTTTACCCTCCAAACTGGCGGCATGACATGGCGGCAGGAATAGGAAAGGTGGTGGTACCAATCCGGGTGAGTCTCTGCAAAACTCTACCACCTAGTCAGATGTCACGGTGTTAGTGACGGTAAGCCTATGCTCGCCTTTTATGAGCTGCCTGGCAGGAAGCTAATCTATTCTGCAAAGATAGTCTATTCTGCAAAGGAGCCCGGACCATCATGGGTAATGTATCTAACAAACATCTTGAACATGTTGACTTTCAAACAAAAACAAAATCCGATTTAGTTATGACGCCACAGACAGACATACACACAGACACGATAAACTTGTAACACTATCTTTTTCCTTTGGCTGGCTGTTTTCGGAAAATTTGCTTTAAAATTAATTCTTGAGAAAAGATATTGGTACTAGTTAGTTATTTAATTTCACACTTGCTGTCCCAGAGAACTTCGTTCCAACCTTTCAGTTTGTATGGGAAAATATAAGGTATTGGTTTTTCCTGCAATTTTCCCGGTTTGTCTCTTCATAAGAACCTAGTCCTGACAACAACGAATGCGAAAAGAATTAGCCAAATTGGTCCAGTTTTTTGAAAGGTACCTATGCACTTAGCAACACATTTAGCGATAGATTTTTATATTATAGAAGAAAAGAAGATAACTTTCTTTTATTGATTATTTGTAGACGGCCATAATAATTTGTTATTGTGTGATGTGTCTTCCATACTGAATCAAAAGAATGTAACAACCTCACTTTTCCTACGCCAACTTTTTCAGAAATTTCAAGAACTTCTTGTCATCAAAGTGCAATCTTCAGTTGATATGTATGGACATACAAATCCACAGGAAGAGCTAGTAAGCATATAAAAATACAGATGGCATTTTCTTTACAATTAAATATGAAACTGTTGTTCCTCATATAGAATTTCACCTATTTTATTCAGTTGAAATATGAATTTAATGGTGTCAAATCCTTTTATCGTATTGGCACATTTATTCCCTAAAAATTAAGGTTCAAAATCGCTTGCGTAATATCCGTTTGTATAGCTCGGGTTTAAATATTTTACTTATTCGGCATTTACTTGCGAAATTAAACATAACATTCTCGAATATTTTCTGTTTAAAATTTGTTTCATTTGTGGGGTGTTACATGTTTTATAACGGAATAAAATTATGGGATCTTAATTGTTAAGCTCGTATCCTATATAAACAAATCAATAGAATTCAGATTCTATTCCTGATGAGGGCCAGATTTTTTCTTACTTCTGCTGCTTCTCTTCTGCATGTTTCAGTTAATTACTGTAGATACGCAATTGGCGTGTCGGGATTGGAATGATAAAGTTTGGCGTAGTACATCTGTCTGCACTTCACACTTTCTCGCTCTAGTAAAAGGCGATTTAAACGACAGAAAAGGATAGCACGATGAAAAAATGCGTTGCGGTGCTGGCAGAAGTAAGCCAACTCTGATGTAGTCTTTCTTTGATAGAATTATATTTACAAAAAAGACATCTTGTAACAATCGGCTCAACCGTTTTGTTATGAACGGAAGGTACATGCAAAAATACACTTTTAATTATAATTTTAGTGGTTTTCTGAAAAGGCACGCTTTATTGCAGTTTATTCATTAAATCTCAGTTGTAATTTGCTTAAGAGAGTGGGTACGTGAGATACATCACACAAACTGTCCTACTTTCATATTTTCATACTGTACAAAGTAAAGTATTAAAATGTTGGGAGATTTATTTTATTCACATAAAGATGTAGATGCAGTGAATGCACTAGTTTTTTTAATGTGTTAACTGATAAGATGACGATCAATCACACGGCTCTTCTGATGGTAAGAGATAATCATTGCCTATAGATACCATTGATGTTGTAGGTGCGTCGCTATCCTGTGGCTGAGGTGTTAAGCGAATTATGCAAGTCTACGGGCTACCCTACTCTGTGCACTGGAAAATGATACTGACATTATGGCAGCAGGAATGGGTTAAGTGGTGATCCCTAGTCGCCTCTGTGGTCGAGCGGTCGGAGGTCTCGGGTTCGAATCCCGGGTCGGCCAAAAAAAGAATATTGGATTTTTCAAATTTTCTAATAAAAAAAAACGTTGGTCGGGATTGGTAACGTGCCCGTTTGGCGATAGGCTTGCCACCTATCACAATATGGGACTTAGTATCTTCGGCTAGTCGTGGGTGCCCTGGTTGTGCCTCTGTCTACCTCTCTGGGGATATGGGCGTGAAGATACTTTTCTTTATCCCTACTCTGACGAGTTGCTGTACGGTCTTTTTTTTATTCATATATTAGGTAAGCTCTTACGGAATTATCGCCCTAACATTACATACACATACCTATGGTTACTCAACAAGAGTGTTCTCGCATTAAAAATAGTAAATCTTTCGAGCCCTCTTTTTTTTTAATCCTATAAATTTCACTGTCATTACTTTGTCTGCTTTAGAAATATTAACATTTCCTGTTTTACTGTTGAGTAATTGATCGTCTTAATCATATAATTCTGCTAACACGATGTTTTTGTTTTGAGAAACGTTCAGACGAAATTGGAAAGAGTTAAATAAACGATTAGCATCTAACGCGCGTTCTGTATAAGGACGTCATAAAAATAGGTACTGAATTTTTTTTTATAATATTGGAAGGCAAACAAGCAGACGGATTCCCTGATGGTAAGAAATTCACGCCGCCTAGAGACACCAAAGGTGGTAATGGTGCGTTGCCAACATGCGGCCACGATGTTAGGCCTCGAGCAAAAGTAAGTATACCGGCTACCTTACCCTCCGAACCGGAACACGTCATAACGTTATGGCGGCAGGAATAGGTAAGGTGGTGGTACCAATCTGGGCAAGTCGCTGCTAAACTCTACCACCTAGTCAGATGTCACGGTGTTAGTGACGGTGAGCCTATGCTCGCCTTTTACGAGCTGCCTGGCAGGAAGGCAGATGGTCTATTCTACAAAGGAGCCCGGACCAACACGGGGGGAAATTGAAGTGAATGAATGAAATTGAATTGAAAGTGAATGAATTCAAGAAAAAAAGTAAAATAATAGGTATTCCCCGGAGAGTCTGAACCCAAGATGACAAGTTGTTCATATCGTGCGTGTTTTAGGCCGATATCACATCGGATTCAAACATTGAAATATCACCGCACAGAAGCGGTGGCAGTATGTTATACCGTGCAGTTTTTGTATACAAATTAAGATTTTAACGTTTAAATTCGCATATATCGTTTAAAACCGCACCGGAGCGGTGTGGTGTGCAGTGTGATATCCGCCATATTCTAGCGATACAGATTACAGACGCTCAAATCAATATGCCCTTTTACAAGCTTTTTTTGGCTTTAATTTTGTTTGCATTCGTAAATTTTTATACACAATCTAAATTTTTGTTAGAAAATGAGTCTTCTTTTCGTTCGGACTACTTAATCTGACGTATTACTTTGTTACGTAATTGACGTTAGAAGACCATATTAACGGTGATAAAGTAACACACGTTTCTACTCGTCGATTCGATATCGTAAAAAATATTTCTAAGAATAAATTAATATACATTGAACGCTAGGAGTGTGATGTGTGATACAAACCCACATCAGAAGCCATAGAATATGGGAAGATGATTCAGCAATGGATATTAATCACCATTATAAAGATCGCTCGGTGAACGCAGTCGTCAGCGTTTGAAACTTCACGCTTCTGCCTCGTATGGTTGATGATACAAGCCTACATGAGTAGCCATACTATACTCGCATTGGTGGATGAGTCAGCAATGGACATCAATCACTAGATATACCATCGTAGGTATAATATCGGCGAGCATCAGTGTTATAATAAATAACACTGAACAACTCATAAGCATTGAATCTAATCCCAAACTAAGCAAATTATATGCTTGTGTTATGAGTGTTAGTCAACGATTGTAATACAGTAGAATCCCGATTTTCCGAATCAATTAAAACCAACGGTAATTCGGATAATCGAAAATCCGGATAATCGATTTCATAGTCAAATGAAACTATATTTGACATCTAAATGTTACATTATGTAATGAGTTTGACATATCTACATATTTTGAGAGAGAAAATTTATTTGAAAATCAGCCCGTGTATGCTTTTCATTGAACGATATGAAAACAAATATATATGTGCTTCAAATATAAACGGATGTTCGGATAATCGGGATTCGGATAACCGGGATTCTACTGTACATAGAAATACTTAAATAGATACCAGAATATATTTAATAAACATGAGACTATAATTTTTTTTACAGTGGCCATAATCGTTTTGCGATTCGGGGGGAAGCCGCCAGTAAACTAACCTTCGTAAGAGGTGTAACGTGCCAGCTTTAAGTAAGCAATGGCACTAGCATTTTGGATATCTATCTATACTAATATTATAAAGAGGAAAACTTTGTTTGTTTGTTTGGTTGTAGTGAATAGGCTCAAAAACTACTGGACCTATTTTAAAAATTCTTTCACCATTCGAAAGCTACATTATCCACGAGTGACATAGGCTTTGTTTCATCCAAATCGGTATAGTAGAAGCCAAGTTACGCAGGCGAAGCTGCGTGAAACTGCTAGTATGATATATTTCCTAAATCTGTTTTAGCTTTCCACGATCTAAAAAAACATACAGTTGAATTGAGAAACCCTGTCCTTTTTTGGACGGGCTTAAAAATCAACACTTAGGTTTGCATTTCCATCACTACATAGTATAAAACAAAGTCGCTTCTTCTGTCTTTATGTCCCTTTGTATGCTTAAATCTTTAAAACTACGCAACGGATTTTGATGTATTATTTTTAATAGATAAAGTGATTAAAGAGGAAGGTTTATATGTATACTAGCTGCGCCCCGCGGTTTCACCCGCGTAAGTCCCAATCCCGCGGGAACTCCGGGATAAAAAGTAGCCTATATGTTATTCTGGGTCTTCAGCTACCTACATACCAAATTTCATAATCGGCTTTGTAGTTTTTGCGTGAAAGAGTAACAAACATCCATACATACAAACTTTCGCATTTATAATATTAATAAGATAGGATTTCATAACCGTGTGAAGCCGGGCGGCCCGCTAGTACTTACTATATATAAAAAATCTTTTTTCCATTGGCTTTTTTGAAACATAAAGATATATTTTTGAAGCATAAAGATAATTCACAGAATATGTGTTGGGGCCCTGCCCTACTGCATTACATAAATCGGTATATTTATTACAGATAGTACAGACCGACACACGTACATGTATTAGCCAACTGAGTCAATATTATGAGAGTACGAGTAGGCTGGCGACAGTGGGTAAATAATAAATATATGCACATAGTTGATATAGTACAATATCGCACCTGTAGTCGAGCGGTCGGGCGTCGGACTTGAGTTCTTTAGATCCCGGGAACGATCACCGGGTCGAGTAATAAAAAAATTATAAAATGTATATTTTCAATTTGAATACGTGAACTGAATACTTGCCCGGTTGGGGCCTATCACATTGTGAGACTTAGTGTCTTCAGTTAGTCGTGGGTGCCCTGGTTGTTCCTCTTCGCCAACCGCTTCGGAGATATGGGCATGAAGATACTTTAAAGTTTAATATGTTTTAGACAGATACTTTAAAGTTCAATATGATTTAGTTACTGGTGGAGTTAGATAAGCTAAGCACCATCATCAGGCATTACATAAACGAGAGCTCCCCCCCCCTTTTTGTAATGTTAAAATTTGTACGAAGGCTTTTATCAAGACCGCCCTAGATACGCATGGTTTTAAGTCAATGTCCTTATGATTATCTGAACTTATTTCGTCTCGAAATGTTGGCGACAACAGTATCCCCAGTCGGCATTGGCTTTTGCGCAGAGACGTCGGCATCCTTAGCGTTTTCTATCGCATCTACCATGGGGAGTGCTCTAAGGAGACATTAAGATTAATACCTGCAGTTGAATTCCACATGCGCCTAATCTATTATCACCGGCAGCATTTCCGAAACATTACGATTTGGGGACCTTCAAGAAAAGAGTTCATTCATAGTAAAAAGGCCGGCAATGCAACTGTGTGGCGTGAAACCTGGTCGTACAGCTGTTCGTTGGAGTCTCATTCCATCAGGTGGCCCTCCAACTCGTTTTCTACCGTATTAGTCCGGGCTCCTTTGCAGAATAGACCATCTGCCTTTCTGCCAGACAGTTCGTAAAAGGCGAGCATAGGCTTACCGTCACTAACACCATGACATCAGACTAGAAGGTAGAGTTTCGCAGCGAGTCGTCCGGATTGGTACCACCGCCTTTCCTATGCAGAATAGGTAAGCCGGTGGCGCCATAACGTCAGTGCTTGCCGTTGACGTGTTCCGTCGACCACGTCTTTTAATTTTTTTGCTCGAGGCCTAACATTCTAGCCTTAGGTTGGCAACTCACCGTTACCACCTTTGGTGTCTAGGCGGCGTAAATTTCTTAACATCAGTAAATCCGTCTGCTTGTTTGCCTTCCAATATCGTAACAAAAAACCCTTTTCCACAAAAAAATCTTACGAACACAACTGTACCTCGTAGAAAATCTTTTTTTAACGAACTTCAAAGTTTCGTCGTATTTTTGAAATATGAATACCGACCTCCCTATTTTGTCTCTGACAGCGCATAACAGTTGTTTTGGTGAAATTAGCTCTAACTTTTAATATTTCCTGTATCTTGTACTAGACTGAAACAGCTTCTATTGACAAGACTTAGTCGTATTTGCTTCTTGTCCACATATTCCATTTAGTACGAGATTGTGTATTTCCTTTTAGAAGTTGTTTCTTAAAGGTAGAAAGAAACTGAGCAACTTTGCTCAAGATAAGTGTGTTTTTAAGCCACACGTTTCCATATAAATTGTCACATGTAAAGTGTGTAAAGTGTCACATGAAATCAGACGTCATCTGCATCGTATACGTTGCATACGTGAGTTCAGTTTGCAAATATACAACCATTCTTCAGCATTATATGTATCATTTAATTGCTATTTCGTCCGTCCGTGGGTTCACCCTTGCAGTTATGTCCAATTTTTAGCAGGCAAGTCAATAGGAAACATCAATTCTTACATCAGTATGGTAGTTTTTTTTTACATAGATCCTTGTCTACAGATCTATTACAATAATTTTGCGTTATATCACAATAATACGTGAGATGTAGTGTCTGTATGTTCCCAAGCGGCGGGCTCAGTTAATATTACGAATGGGGCGATTCATCAAACGCCGACACTGACGGATTAACGGCCGTAGATCCGCTCGTTGTGGCCACTGAATACGCGGAGGTAGATACATCATGACGGTTGTGGCCACTAAACACCCGGCTCTAGTTATTCTGTACTGTATGTGGAAAATTTAAGGAGAGATGAATGTCTTAGGTTTGCCGCGAAATCTGCGGACATGTGTAAAGGAACGGTAGTAGTTAAAATACACGGAGATAGACAGGTTGACGACTCTGGCAACGGGAAACCGCGGAGAATATAAATAAACGCGAAGAAGTATATACTTACTTTCAAAAAACGTGGCCCCATAATATGTGGAATCTGTCTCCGCATATTATGCCTACTTCACGTATCTATTCGAAGTCGAAATCTTAATTCTTGGTGTTCCGCCACCTTCCGCTCTCGTAATCCGATCAGCTCCAAGTCAATTTTTTTGCTTTGCCATCCGATTGGTACAAGTAGGCAAGATTTGGACTCAATCGGTAACCGGGAAGTGACAAGTGACAAAATTCTTTCCGCAAAATTCCACCCGGACAAGCATACATGTAAATGCATGCTTGTCCGGGTGGAATTTTGCTTCCTATAAGCTGTACATATGTATGTATAATAATAAACATGACCTAATAGGCATATTAAAAACTGACAAGGAACGTTAAAATATCAACGTCCTTAGAAATTGCTATTGTTCTTTTATGGGAATTTGCCTATTGTTCATTGAGGTGCTTGTTTCGCAGTGGTGCAAGTGCTGTCGCCATTTTGAAAAATAAATGGCTATTAACGGGTAAAAATGTGTGAAGTATTCGTTGTTGCAATTCTTTTTTATTGTGAAATAAAACCTATGTCACTCAGGGATAATGTAGCATTCTAAAGGTGAAAGAATTTTTGAAATCGGTCCAGTAGTTTCGGAGTCTATTCATTACAAACAAACAAAAATCAAACCTTTCCTCTTTATAAGTATAGATATGTTACGCTTAAAGAAAGAAAATGTTCGCTGAGTGTTGGTCCGGGCTCCGTTGCAGAATAGACCATCTGCCTTTCTTGCCAGGCAGCTCGTAAAAGGCGAGCGTAGCCTTATCATCACTAACACCGTGACATCTGACTAGGTGGTAGATTTTCGCAGCGACTCGCCCGGATTGGTACCACCGCCTTACCTATTCCTGCCGCCATAACGTCATGACGTGTTCCGGTTCGGAGGGTAAGGTAGCCGGTAAACTTACTTTTGCTCGAGGCCTAACACCCTGACCTCAGGTTGGCAACGCACCATTACCACCTTTGGTGTCTCTAGGCGGCGTGAATTTCTTACCATCAGGAAATCCGTCTGCTTGTTTGCCTTCCTATAATATAAAAAAAAGCTGAGTAAAATAATTAATACCCATTAAAACTGCAACAAACCTACTCCAATTTTATTATCATATTATCTAGGTGTAAATAAATTACCGCTAAGGCGCAGTGAAACTGCAAAAAAACGTCTTCAATTTCATTATCACGTTGAGAAATTAAATAAACATTAGTTATTTATTTTCGGAATATGTGTGAATGTGTATAAAGTATATCTAAAATGCTAATCACGAAATCGTGTCGTTGAGGAACAAGAAAATGTATGTATGTCAATATCACTACATAGTGTAAAACGAAGTCGCTCTCCGCTGTTTCTCCCTAGTTTTGCTTAGATCTTTAAAACTACCTAACGGATTTTGATGTGTTTTTGTTTAATACATAGAGTGATTCAACAGGAAGAATTATATTATGTTTAACAACGTAGAAGTTTGTCCACTCGTGTAAAGCTGGGACGGGCTTCTAGTTGAGTATAACTCAAAAATAAGTTTTAACTCTAATTTATATAAGACCATCTCGGAATCATGACCTACGTTGCTGAAGAGAACTATCAATATCTGCCCTTTATTGGCTGAGTAATCGCGTTGCAGACATACAAAAAAATGCAGTGAATCTCCTTCTTTTTGTAGTCGGCGAAAACATACTTAATACAACATACATAATACATAAGTATAACTTAAAACCACTTTCTGAATTTTGATCAAATTTATAAGGAACCAAGTATTTATCATAACCTACCTAACTTTCGAAAAAATAATCATCCAAATCCATTTAATTATAGTTGGCAGAGTAACCGCTTTATCAACATCGAGTAAAGATTTGCTGACGAATGATTGAGAACTTCCTTTTTTTGAAACTTTTTTTTTCAAATAAGCTCACAACGCGTTACAATCAGAGAAAAACCACGAAGCGAAATTCATATCGTAGCTCAAAACGACCATGACGCGTTGTTGTAATAAAAGAAAGTCGGCCATCATCATCATCAGCCGGAAGACGTCCACTGCTGGACATAGGCCTCCCCCAAAGAGCACCACAAGTCACGGTCACCAGCCGCTTGGAACCAGCGACTCCCCGCGACTTTGACCAGGTCATCACTCCACCGGGTGGGTTGTCGTCCAACACTACGTCCTCCGGTGCGGGGTCGCCACTCGAGAACCTTTCTTCCCCACTCATTGCCGTATCAACAGCTTGCTGACTTTTTGGACTATGTCGGTTACTCTCGTCGGCCATTTTACTCTTATTCATTCGTGTATGCTTTTAATAGTTAAAACAGTATTTCAATTGAAGGTTGTAGGCAGTCATGTATTTTTAGTTATTTTCTTGTTTTTTGTAATTCCACACAAGTCCTAAGAAGGCACTCTGTACTAATCCACGGTTGTTTCTTACCCCCAAAAGAATAGTGTTCGATCCTCATAAAAAGCCATGAGTGACTCCTAAGTCAGTTTCTATACTAATAAATATAATCAATCTGTCGGTTAACCCTATTAACCTAACGAAATACACGGTATTGTTCCATTGATACGTTTCTTATGGTTCACGTTGTTATTGTGTTGTGGAAAACTAGCGGTACAGTACTAATATTTAAATTGTGCACTTGGGCTTTTTTTATGATATTGGAAGGCAAACAAGCAAACGGATTTCCTGATGGTAAGAAATTCACGCCGCCTAGAGACACCAAAGGTGGTAATGGTGCGTTGCCAATCTGAGACCGGGATGTTAGGCCTCGAGCAAAAGTAAGTTTACCGGCTACCTTACCCTCTGAACCGGAACAGGTAGTGACGTTATGGCGGTAGTAATAAGTAAGGCGGTGGTACCAATCCGGGTGAGTCGCTGCGAAACTCTACCACCTAGTCAGATGTCACGGTGTTGGTGACGGTAAGCCTATGCTTGCCTTTCACGAGCTGCCTGGCAGGAAGGCAGGAGGTCTATTCTGCAAAGGAGCCCGGACCAACACGGGCATAGACTTTTTACTCTTTATACTTTTATTTTTAAATTGGCTGACCTAATCTAAATTTAAGCGAAATGATTATGTAATAAACAACTTTATATAGATATCTTTAAAATACATTCGGATTTCCGACGCTTGTCGAGTATAGCCGAAGCGCATAATTTAAATAGTGCTACTGTTGCTATACATATTGTAAAGCTGACGAAAATGGGTTAGTTTTGAAAAATCTTCCTCCTATTTTAAATCAATTGTTGATCGTTGGTCTCATATCTAAAACACGAATACGGCTAAACCGATTTGCATATTTTTTTGTGTTTAGGATAACTTGTATGTAACAAAATGATAGTGCACGACTCTAGTCAACAGTGTGGCACTTTTATGTTCCGACTAGAGGGTGGGGTTACCGGTAGACTTGCACAACTTCGGACATAGGATAGCGACGCAGATATCATTATCATCTCGTTTCACTGTCGAATAAATCTTCGCCGTATCTCTTAGTCCCATGTTTTCTGCATCCATCAGACTTTGATCAGGTTGTCGGTACACTTAGTAAATGCAGCCTAAATTACGCCAGACCATCATGTAGGTGGATAACCTATAAGGCCTCAATCTCGATCTCAGCGATTGCGGGGCGGCAGCGAGAGCGGCGCGATCTAACACATAGATTCTTATTGAAGTGAACTGGATGTCAGCGGAGTGGGGGCGGAGCGATCTGGCCGCTGACATCTAGTTCGGGCATAACTCGCCTCGCCCGCGCCCGCCCCGCTCTTGCCGTCGCCCCGCAAATCGCTGAGATCCAGTTTGAGGCTTAATACATCGTATTGCTAGTTTTTATTGATCACTAGCGGCTCGGCCCGTCTTCGCGCGATTGTGAAATACACATAATATAAACCATCCTCTTTAATCACATTATCTATTAAAAAAACCACATCAAAATCCGTTGCGTAGTTTTAAAGATTTAAGCATACAAAGGAACATAGGGACAGAAGAAGCGACTTTGTTTTATACTGTGTAGTGAAGAAGTTGCCTCACCTAGCAGCTGCACTCAATTCTTTAAATTGCAATTCAGCTTGCGAATTCTACTAGCTACGTTGTGGTTTTGCAGATCTACAAATACACTACGTTGTACCTCGTCTCCTCCCCTCGCCTCTGTGGTCTAGCGGTCCAGGTCCCGGGTGGTCTCATGTTCAATTCCTGGTTCGGGCAACAAAAAGAAAACGAGGTTTTTCCAATTTTCTAATAGAAAAATGTTTCTCGGGATTCGATAATATGTACCCGGCTGGCGATAGGCTTTGGGGATTATAGGAATAGGTGTCTTCGGCTAGTCGTGGGTGCTTTGGTTGTGCTTCTGTCTGCTTCTTCGAGGATATGGGCGTGAAGATTATTATAAGATTATATAAGGTTATGTTTTACCTCCTGCCAGTGACTAAATATCCATAGTAGCTGCATGTAGATAGCTATAATGATATGGAGGGTATTAATCCTAATAAAGCACAACGGAAGGCGTGTCCAGATGTTCGTGACCGATTACATGTTCAGGGTCAGGGTTTCGCCGAATTTGATCGTGATTCTTTCCGAGAAACTTCACATGTAGTATGTGTTATGCTTTTTTTGGTACTATGTGTATTTGCAATGCTTGTACATTTCTGCTTTTAAAAATATTGTAGTTTTTTTGTCTTTTAAGATAGTGAACAAGCAGATGAGTCTCCCGCTGATGAGAAACAATCGTTGCATATAAACGCCGAGATGTTATTGGTGCGTCATTGTCATATGAGTGAGATCTTGGGCCACGAAGGCAGTTCTATTACATAACCTACAGTCCAACTTGGAATTCGACAATGGCGAGCACTACTGCTATAAAGTATCTTCACGCCTATATCTCCGAAGGAGTAGGCAAAGACCACCAGGGCACCCACGACTAGCCGAAGACACGTCCCGTAATGTGAAAGGTGGCAATCCTATCGCCAACCGGGCAACGTTATTTTATTAAAGAATTTTTTTGTTGCTCGCCCCTAGGATCGAACCCAGGACCTCAAAAAGTCAAGGTCTACCGCGACCTAGACCATAGAGGCGATACTGCTATGACGGCAGAAAAGGTACAGCTGTGATATCGATCCGGGAAAGCTTCTGCACAGCATTGTATTAATAGGTGATCACCTAGTAAACGATAGTCATCAAGTTCAGATGATATCATGATCCTAGCGATTAATCCCGGATATCCGGTGGCGCGGGTACTTAGAGTCCGAGTTTTAACACTTAATACACAGCATATTTTAAATGTAATATTTAAATATCATTACAATTACCGACTTATATCAGTTTAACTGGAAGTAAGTAGACTCCTTTTGACAAGGTTTTTGGTTTCCAAGAATGGGCAAATATGTATTTCTTCAATTACACCTCGCCAACTGCCTTCGTGGCGAAATTTGACACGCGAACGTTATAAATGTTACCTGAAATAAGACTTTTTATGGCGGCCGCTCAAGCGACTTTCTCGGTGGAGATAACTGTAGGCTAGTTTTGACGCTGTGCAGCGAAGGCTGAAGACTGAAATGGTCGAAGCTAGAGCAGGAGATACACATGAAACACTGACTATGATAGTCGATAGCTTCAAGGATTTTGTTCCACGTGTGTGCCTGCAGCAGCCATTGATTCCACTGGGGTTGGTAGAGTGCTGTGACAAGGCGATTGCCTTGTCTGGATAGGTTACCTCCGGCTGTCATATTCCCGTCGGCATGTTAATATTATCCGAGGGTGGTGTCAAGAGACGTCGCTGAAGCTAGCCAACAAAAAAGATAATCAGTGTAACCCTTTCGCTGCTACTGCAATTAATTAATTATAGTTGAACATCATTTTTACTTTAACGGTTTAAAAGCTTCAAATAATAATATAAACATAGTTATATTGACAAGACTTTTTATTGACGGGGCTTATTTTCATTAATATTCTTTTTTAGTTTTAATCGCCAACTATGAAGTTGAATGCCTAGAGTAGAATATTTTTTTTGCCTTGAGCTAGAAACGCGGAATTTGGTGAATTTACAGCTTATGACA
>NJDD01002635.1:0-19701 GCA_002245505.1 Calephelis nemesis
TCTAGAGAGTTTTTGAAGGCGGTTTTCTTTTTTGTTTAAAAATAATTTTATTTAGTCCAATCTGGGATCGAACTCAAGAAGTCAGGTCCAACGCCGGACCGCTAGACCACAGAGGTGATATTATTTTATACTAAAAACCTTATCATAAAAAACAGCTATTAAACCATTTTTTTCACCTGTGTATCTTTTGGAGGATACGTTCATGATTATATTTACTTACCTGTAGAAAAGTGGGTGCTACCTTAAATCACTACGTATATTCGATGCCAAAGAAGATATTTCATAAACCTCTTGTCTCTTTTAAAGTGATTTAATTACAGAATCCACTTAAGACTTAAAAACTTATCGGTTTTATGACGCTAGTATATTTCTACCTTTTAACTAATACCCAGTTCCCTACTTAAAAAGCGATTCGTTTTGCATACGTTGCTTACGAATGGTATTTTTAGATACAAACCGTAACCTCTAAGAGGCTTATATGAATGTTAAATTTTCTATGGTTATTTTAGTTTTTTATTTGCCTTTAACATAAACTCCTTTTTCTATGATATTGGAAGGCAAACAAGCAGACGGATCTCCTGATGATAAGAAATCCCCGCCGCTTAAAGACACCAATGGTCGTAATGGTGCGTTGCCAACCTGAGGTCGGGATCGGGCCTCGAGCAAAAGCAAGTTTACCACCTACCTTACTTTCTAAACCGGAACGAGTCATGACGTTATGGCAGCAGTAATAGGTAAGGCGGTTGTACCAATCCGGGTGAGTCGCTGCGAAATTCTGCCACGGTATGTCATGATATGTCACGGTGTTAGTAACGGTAAGCCTATGCTCGCCTTTTACGAGCTGCCTGGCAGGAAGGCAGATGGTCTATTCTGCAAAGAAACCTGGACCAACACGGGGAAAAAACCCCGGTATTATAGGAAAACCAAGAGGTAGAGCCAAAAAAAAATTAAAATCAAAACTGATACTTTAGCTTGCGGATAAAGCACCAGGGAATAGCTAGTCGAATAGCTGCTTTGATATTTGGCTCAGAAGGCATATCAAATATTCTATATTTTAATATTCGGTTACCAAGACAACCTCTACGAGGCCTGCATATTAAAATGGACGTGTTCTAAAGCGGTGGACTGGAATTTATCATCATATCTTGGTTTGAAACGTAAGACTGGTGTCGTCCGCTGCTTTACCTTCGACCAACATTCGTATACTACTTATTATTACTATGTACCAACCGATTAACCAACTCCAAAAAGGAAAAGGTTCTTAATTCAACTATATGTGTTTTTTTGTATGTTTGTTACGTGATTACTCGGTCAATAGACAACGGATTTTTATGGTTTGAGAGATAGGTCATGATTGCGAAGTTATCTCGTATTAATCTTATCATGATCCAAGTAGCGGTTTTTGAGTTATGTTTTACAATGCAAAAGTTCCTCGTTTATGTTAACGATCTCATCGGTGAGATCATCAACATAAATAAGTAGGATGTTGATAAAATTTATGTGGGACCATTTGCTGTCTTTCGATAAAAGATGATCAACGAAAAACCCAATGAAATAGTTGGAGTGAGTGTTTGTAATTTTACTGCGTTCGCTTAAATTTTTTGATAGCTTTTTTAAACTCCTATGTAAAAAGACGGTTGTAGTAAATTTGTTGTGTCTTTACGTGTGCGTATATGTGAGTGTGTGTGTGGTATGTCTATCTGACTGTCTGTGGCGTAACTACTCCTAAACGAAGGGACCTAATAAATCGTGATGGTTCTTAGTTACATTGCGAATAGGTTGCCCCAACGATTATTTGAAAATGTTTGCTTTTATGATTATGTTGTTAAAATCCAGTCACTTGATATTAACGGATATCCGTTTTTTTAGAGATTATAGATGTTATTGGTGCGGCGATATTTTATAGTCGGGAGTTTAGGACTACGTCTAGAAGCTATTACTCCACCCGGCATTAGGGAGTACGATAATAGTGATTACTAACGTTATGAAAGCAGGAACAGGTGATTCGTAATACCAATTCAGATGAACCAGCACTACCACCACCTAGTTTCGCTGACCACAAAAATGAATAATCTGGCTATAATTTGGTTATTCCATAACTATACAATGATGTCAGCCCTACGATGATGGTAACCTTATTTTCAACCGGCTTCAAAAAGAGGAGGTGACCACCTCGTTGCTTTTTTTGGAACTGTAATTATTTGTTACGCGACTACTTGGTCAATAAGGAACAGATTTTTATTGCTCTTTTTTGGTAAGTTGAGTAATAATGTCGACGTAGTTGCGTATGCGTAGAAGTATATTATAATCACGCTCCTAGAAGTGGTTTTTAAATTATACTTAATAATACGCAAAAGACACACCAGTAACATCTATGGTGTCTGTGGGCAATAGTGTGTCTTTTACTATTGACTCACCTTCTTGTTCGCTCGTAATTGTATGTTCCTCTATTTCTTTGGCACTTATTGTCAGATACCAACTTGGTGGTAAGCTCTGTTAAATAAAAATTAAATTAAAATCGGGTCAGAAATTACGGAAAAATGCACACGTTTTTGAGGTAAAATAGTATATATACAATGGAATTCGACCAAGTGCCGGCGATAAGAAGTATAGATTGTATGACGGAGAAATAGATTAACGTGCATAAAAAATTTAGGAATCTAACATGTGACTTCCACCTTTTTCTGATGTCGTTCAAAGAGGGATCATATAATTGTATGATAAAGCTTTTTAAAAATGTTTGTTACAATTTTGTCACAGCCAAATTATAAATATTAGATACTTTTCTTTTTCTATTATTAACCTACGAAATACATATTTTTGTATACATTCACTAAATATTTATTTTCTTCAGAGATCTTTCTTCTTTAAACAAATTTTTTATTGGATAGGCAAAGATGATCCCATTTAAACTTTCTCAATTGTTAAAGAAAGAAAAGCCTTGGACAGGATGATGAACCTGCACCTTTTCGTCTTTCGCTTATGCTTCGGAAAAAAATAATTAAATCAGTAGCTCAAATTTTTAAAGTTAGAGCGTTCAAAAGAGCGCTAGTTGTAATCCAGAGGTGATTTTTTTTTACCTTTCAAAACTGTGAAAATGTATTAAAAAAGAAATGTCAATTTTGTCTCCAACTTCCATTTATAAAGTACTAGCTGCGCCCCGCGGTTTCACCCGCGTAAGTCCCAATCCCGCGGGAACTCCGGGATAAAAAGTAGCCTATATGTTATTTTGGGTCTTCAGCTACCTACATACCAAATTTTATCGTAATCGGCTTTGTAGTTTTTGCGTGAAAGAGTAACAAACATCCATACATACAAACTTTCGCATTTATAATATTAATAGGATAGGATAGGATTTATACCCTACCATTTCTCCATTATATAATATTAATTTAGTAACGGGTAGCTACAGGATATAACTGACGACGTAATAGGCTAGATAGCAATTAAAAATTTCACAACTGGAGTTGAATCATCAATAGCTCAAACGCTTAGAGAATTTGACAGCGAAAAGCAAAATGGTGATTTTTTTTCTTTCTTTCAAAATTGATAAAATTTGTCTCAAGTACGGGATAAGTGTTAAAATCATTTGCCATCGGCGGTGCTTTTTTTTGATGTTGGAAGGCAAAAAAGCACACGGATTTCCTGATGAAAAGAAATTCCTGCCGCCTAGAGACACCAAAGGTGGTAATGGTGCGTTGCCAATCTGAGGCCTTACCCTCCGACCCGGAACACGTCATGACGTTATGGCGGCATCTTAGCCCTAGACCAAAAGTAAGTTTACCGGCTACTTTACCCTCCGAACCGGAACAAGGCAAGCTTTTACGTTATGGCGGCAGGAATAAGTAAGTCGGTGGTACCAATCCGGACGAGTCATTGCGAAACTCTACTACCTAGTCAGATGTCACGGTGTTAGTGACGGTAAGCTTGTGCTCGCCTTCTACGAGCTGCCTGGCAGGAAGGTAGATGGTTTAAGCGAAGAAACACTTTCATGTTGTACTTTATTGTTTTATTAGTAGCCTACTGGTTTTGCTTATAACAGCTTCATCAGGGCTAGACTTAAACTAGTCCTTGCTAAGATCAAAATACCTCACGCAAATTGTATGGAAATTGGTTCAGTACGTACCTGAGTATTTTTCGAGTTATACCTACCATAGAAAATATTTAGTAATGTTTTAATATTTCGTTATACTATAGAACTAAATACGAATTGCTTAATTAATCAATTATAATTACTTAATTAAATAAGATTTTATTTACTACCATAACAGTAGAGTGAAAGTCAGATTTGTGCAGTTTTCCAACCGACTCAAAAAATGAGGTTTTGAATTCGACATCATATTTTTTTGTAAGTTTAATAATAGACAACCGATTTTGATGTTTTTTTTTCTTTTTTTTAGGTTAATTTGCCCCTTTCTGGGGCCGGCTAAGACCTTCGTATTCATTATTTCGTCATTAGTTACATGTCACGTATTAATTATTTTTATACAGTCATCAGTCATTATTTACAAAGTCACGTCAGGCTCTTGAGTAAAGCGGTGGTCACTTTACACAAGTTCAATTTGGGAGATTTGGCGGCAGCGAGGAAATTAACGATACACAAATTTCTTCATGATTATTTCATTTGTGCACGTTCTCTGAACAAAAGTAAACTAATTCCCACCTAAATTAACTAACTTCACTCAATATAAACACGAAATTCAATAATTATGAAAAAATACGATCATCTTCATTCACGATGGCACCAAAACTCCGTTTTTTTTTATAAATACAGTCATGATCGTGAGGTGGTATTATATCAGCTTTATTATGATCCGACTTATGGTTTTTGAGGTGTTCTTAATAGTGCCTGTTTATTATATGTGAAAATGTATGCATTTTATATTTACTGGTATGGTATTTGATATTTTTCAAAAAAAGAATTATCAAATCGTATCCAATCAAAATCGTTGGAGTAGGTTTTTACAGTTTTACTGAGCTTGATACTGTTGTTTATAAGTTTGTAAATTATTACTGTCAGTGCTTTAGCTAAACCTTTTAAATCTTATATGCATTCCGGTCTTGCAAGTTGGTCATTTTTATTACTTCCGGCGCCACCTGTATAACAGGTTTGATTCTTATGATTTGTGTGCGATTATTTCGGTACCGTTACAAAATTGTACCATCACTTGTTAAGATCTTTTTGTGATAAACTCGGTTCGAAAAGGTATTATCAATCCTTTTTAATAGACTGCAAAAAAGAGGTTATCCATTCGAATGTTTATTTTGTCATTTTTTAAGTTTATTTGTCCCTTTCTGGGACCGGCTAATACCTTAAAGCCATGCTGCCAAATCTTTCGTATTAATTAATTATTTTTCTTGTTATTTATTTTCAATTCATTTCATAAATTTCATTATTATACTCATTAGTCATTATAGATTGTCATATCAGGCTCTTGAGTAAAGCGGTGGCCTCTTACTCAAGCTCATTTAGTGAGATTTGGAACACGATATACTAATTTCTTCATAAATATTTCACCTGTGCACTTTTCTGAATAAATTTAAACTAATTGTCACCTAAACCAATTAATTTTACTCAAATTATACATAAAATTAAATAATTACGAAAAAAATACGACCGTCTTCTTTCAAGATGGCGTCAAAACTCTTTTTTTTTTGTAACACGATTACTCAGCCGGCCACAATTTGATGTTATTTAAGAGGAATAGGATTATTCCAAAAATTGGTCTTTAAATTTATCAGGAACCGAATAGTGATTAATTACAGAGTTATTACTTATTATTTCAACATAGATGAAAAATTATGGATTATTAACACTAGTGGAATGTTGGTTAAATGTACGTGGAACTAGCTCGGAATCATTAGCTATCAAAAAAAATCGTGACGCGGGGATATGACGTGGACAATTGGAAATGTTTGCATTTTTTCTTTGCTTGAACTATGTTATAACTATCTATTAATTGTTGCTTTGCCCTACGGACGGAAAGTGACGACTTTTTTCCCACTTTGCTAAACTAAGTTGTACCGGGCAGAAAAATAGCATACATTAAAAGAAAAACAAAAGATCATAAGTATTTTTTTTCTGAGATGAGGCCAAGGATGTCTATCTTGTTTTCCTGTCCTCGAAATATCATATACTTATTTAAAAAAATGGATGGAATAAGTTCACCTTACTCATTTATATATTTACTCAAGTTTCATTTTTCCTAATATATGTACGATATATACAATAAAATATCAAAAATATTGATGTAAACATTTGGATTTTTTTTAAATAACCAAAGGTTTTTAAACATTGTGATAACTCCCGAACTTGCATAAGAATACATCTGCATATGTTTTCCACAGTTTAGTACTTTTTACGATGTATCTTTATCTTTATTCAGATTAAATGACATTCTCTCAAGACCACACACGCGGGCATTAGTTTTATGGTCGGTTTCGGCCCTACTACTACGATCCGTTGGTAATATACATAGTTGGAGTCGATAAGATTATTATTAATGTAAATGGTTAATTTGTGTGTAGTTTCGAAGTATATCTCTTAAGGCTTAGGTGGTTAATGCATTCAATATGTTCTTTGGATACTTTGTTGTAAATTGTGGATTACATCTCTTGTATAATTTCGTGAGGTTGATCAATCTAAGCAATAGCTAGGGATTAGGATTAGTTACTGAAAAGATAAACTTCTTATTTGTATTCTTTTGAGACTAAACGCTCTGACGAACTTCGAATATCTTCGAATTGAAATCTATCTAATTAGGTATTTTTGTGTATTTTTATCGTTGACTAACACCCATAACACAACCATACAATTTCCTTATTTTGGAGTTAGATTAAATTTGTGTAACTTGTCTAGGGACATTAATTTACTTTAAAATAATCGTATATTTGACCTCGGGCCTTCAACTGGATTGTGTTTATTAAATTTCATCAAAATCGGTCCATCAATTTTTGTAGTGAAAGTGTAATAAACAAACAAATTTTCGGATATATAATATTAGTACCTACGTATATGAACACTGTGTTTTACCAACAATTGCAAAGGCTTAAAACAGTTTTTGTCAAATCTCGTCCTTCATTATTCCAAATAAGCGTTGTGGACCCTCCACATAAGTCGAATGAATACCGCCTTTTACATGTCCATGGGACCTTTGACTAGGGGTCATTGGGGTCCATATTTTGGGGACTTAAAGAGGCGATCTTCGTCTAAATGGGAATTTAAATTTAACAATATTTGATGATGTCATTTAACTTCAAACTGAGGAAGTTCTCAACTGTAGGTATGTTTTTTTAAGAAGTTCACTTTCCGCCCGGGTTCTGGTACCGTCTTCCTACCTGACAGCTTGTAAGAATTGAGCAAAGATCTAATTACTAATGGGACATTACCACCAAGACCACTGGTGGCAGAGTGACATGCTGTAACTTGTGCGGGTAGAGATCCACTGCCTCATCTATTCCTGTCGCCATGACAGTGTTAAGTCACGGTCTGTAAGGTTGGGTAGCCGGTAGACTTGCACATTTTTTTTTGTTTTCTAGTTCCCCTATCTTCCAACATAGGGTCTTTTTTATTCCATGTACTCTTTCATACAAATTCTCGCTTGTGTTCTGCTCGTACTGCCATGCTACATACTGGGTCTTTCTTTCATGCTTTAATTCATACTGTAATCGGTGGGATTCCCAACTAGGCTAACTACTTTAATGTTTACTTTATTGAAGTTACTTATACTTCTTTTTAAATTGTAAATTTTTACGATGCCCGCGCACACCGTCACGAAAAACCGACATGATGAAGTTAGCTATAGATAACAATTTAGTTTTTCAAAAAAAGGTACCAACAAAGTAAAAGTAAGGACATCTACGTATGTTTGCGTGAGAACTGACAACTGTATTCACAATATTTCTTTATTTCTATGGTTAGTGTCATTTTGTCTACAAATGTAAAATAAGGCAAAAGATAAAATTTTTAAAAAGATTTTTATCTTATTACGCCGAAGAAGTATAACTTCTAACGCGTGTACATAAGTACACACACATTTTTTTATTTAGGTCGAAGAAATAATTTGACACCATCTTCTGTAATTCTAGACTTACACATTAGGACTAACATCTCAGCAACAAGACAGTGACACACCTACATCATCCATATTGGTTCTATACTGGTTATCTCTTACCATCAGGAGAGCCGTGTGCTATTTCGTTATCTTCACATGCAAAAAGCTCCTGAATCAGTTCTGACAGCTCAGTAAATGTTTGGAAGTTATTAATTTCGTTACATAGACGGCATGGCTACGGCCATACATCACCTGTCACCCGGCCCCGCCTGAGCCCGTTAATACTCTCACCCCACAGTCTGCATTCATTTATATTCGTTCCAAGACTAAAAAAGCTTTTGGTAATTCAAAAGCTCCACTCTTAGGGAAAGATCATCTGGAAATTAACATATCCCACTAATGTTAAATTGCGAAAGTTGGTGAGGATTGATGAATGTTTGTTACTCTTTCACTTGATGATGAAATGATGAAATTTTAAAAGGATGTAGTTTATACATCAGAATAGCACATAGGCTATTTATAAAAAAATAGGATTAAGCACGGTTGATATAAATTAGAAGTAAAAATCTTTTGGAAAAGGACTTTTTTGAATGCTACCTATAAAGAAGAAAATAAAATGTTCTTTTTCAGCTTTTACTATTAATATATAACCTCAATATATTTATATTGATCAAAAAAGCTTGTCACGGTGATCAATTTAATTAAAAATTGAAATTTCACTAATCAAACTCAGCAGATTTTTGACAGACACTAGAAAAGAAGGAAGTTCTCAGTTGCACTGTTTTTGTGTACGTTTGTTACGCGATAACTCGGCAAATAGCTTTCCGAATTCGATGTATTATGATTCCAATGTTCCAATGTTTTATTGAAATTATCCTTCTTTTGGCGCGATTAAGAAAAATGATTAGAGTGAATTTTTACGATGCACGCGCACACCGACAGATAAATGTGACAGTCTGAAGTTAGTTTCTACCGACAGAAAAAAGCAACACCCTGAAGTTTTTTAACGTTTTCGAGGTGTAAGTGTAGGTGTGTGTAAGTTTGGTGACCCCATCGCTTAGGATTAAAATAGTCTAGTGCCGTCAGTTGGATTTCATTTCATTTAACAATTCATTCATTCATTTCATTTAAAGAAAAAGGTGATGATCACCTTATCTTTGTTTCTGTCATAACATCGCGCGCCATTGTTGTATTCCAGTTTGTAGGCGGTATACTTTCAGAGAAATCAGCAACGCTCTTCTAATATTTTTTTTCATTTTTAAAGGCAGAGTAGGTACATCTTCGGGTGATATCTCTGCTTTTTTCGTTTTCTGTTTTGTAAAAAAAAACAAATCATTTCAATCTGGACTAGTTTTGAACTAGCGACCTTCGTTATTATCATTTATCTTAATGAAATAGATCTAACTATTCATAATTGGGCTTTTGCCTGGGCAGGTTGGTTGATTTTTGTTGATACATTCCGGAACTTTATGAGATAGCTTCACCGACGGTGTTTTCCCGGTCTATTAGATTTTGTACTGTTTAATGTCTGTCATCAAAATGGCTACTGACACCCGCCCAAGATGTCGCAGACGTGCTTCGAATACAAACATAGGCACCATCTTGTGCCCATAAATCCGGGATTAAGGATGATGACGTAATATTGAGGGGGCAGGAGGGGAGGGGGAGCTTTAATCCAGTAAGAAATAAAATAGAGTTTGAAACAGAGAGCAGTATTGAATCTTCGATCTCAGTTTATTATGTTTGCACTCCTGAGACAATAAATGCTAGACCCATACTCATATTTTGCAAATTTTTTTTTTGCATGATCTGATATACCTGTCTATGTCCTTATATTATTATATATAATATAAAGGTCAGATCTGGTTGTTTGTCCATTTTTTTAATACACAACGTTTAGTTACTCGTATGTTGAAAACTCAGGTAAAACGTATAAACAAACTGTTTTGCCATTTATTTTACTTTTTTAAAGCCACTTATTCTGCCTACCTCTTCGGGTATACGGGCGTTAACATACTTAGTATACAGATACCAACTTAATGTTTGGCATGGCATTCTTTTTGGTTTTTTAAAATTAAGAAAAACAGTACCTACTTGGCTTGTACTTTGATACTAAAATTACAAGCAATATAAAAAAAGCGCACAATAAAATTTAAAGGCACAAAAAACCAAAACATTTACTAATTCTAAAACTTATAATTGTAGTATAAGCATTGGGTAAACGCATTAAAACAATCGTGTTAATAAGTTAATAGTTTGCTTACTTTAGGGTTTGATAAATTTACCTAATCTATAAATAGGGTCGCCTCTGTGGTCTAGCGGTTCAGTTGTTGGGCTTGACTGCATGAGGTCCTGGGTTCGAATCCCGGGTCGGGCAACAAAAAGAAAAATTGGGGTTTTCCAATTTTCTAATAAAAAAACGTTGCTCGGGATTGCCCCGGTTGGCGATAAGTTTGCCACCTACCACATTGTGAGACTTAGTATCTTCGGCTAATCGTGGGTGCCCTGGTTGTGCCTCTGCCTACCTATTCGGAGATATGGGCGTGAAGACACGTTTGTTTTTTATAAATAGGGAAAAAACGAAATACTATTGTTGACACAACACCTTCGGAAGATAGAGATACTGGTAGATTTGCAGTATAAAATTAACATCCCCGCCATTGGACAAAGACTTTAACATCTATGGTGTGTATATACCAAGACCACAGTTGTCTCAACATGAGAAGAGCCGTGTGCTATAAGTCCGTATGTAATGTCATAACCATGAAATGAAGCATTTTTTATATTGGAAGGCAAACAAACAGACGGATTTCTTGATGGTAAGAAATTTACGCCGTCTAGAGATACCAAAGCTGGTAATGATGCATTGCCCACTTGAGGCCGGGATCTTAGGCCTCGAGCAAAAGTAAGCTTACTGCTACCTTACCCTCTGAACCGGAACATGTCATGACGTTATGGCGGCAGTAATAGGTAAGGCGGTGGTACCGATTCGTGTGAGTCGCTGCAAAACTCTACCACCTAGTCAGATGTCACGGTGTTAGTGACGGTAAGCTTATGCTCGTCTTTTACGAGCTACCTGACAGGAAGGCAGGTGGTCAGTTCTGCAAAGGAGCCCGGACGCACACGGGGGAAAACTTTTATTTCCATTGAAATTAAAATTCAAACAGTTGACTAGTAACTTCCACATACTTTGCTCATGTATATCCTTATAAAACAGCTTCGAATCATTAGCCGTGTCACGTTTGGCCTTGTCTGGCGAATTGTATAATTTTTTGTATTAATTCCTCTTGAATAAATGAAGTGGTAACACGTAGCAACATGAGCCCGCCGGCTCGATTAGTTTTTGTAAGCACACGCCTTACTGGAACTCGATGGAGATACACAGCTACTTTCAAACTTGATTTAAAGCATAGGCAACGTTATTCACTTGAATCAAAAATCGACCAATGTTAGGACCATGAAGATATGATACTATTGGAAGTTTCACTCCTAACAAAGACCAGCGGGTGTATTCAGTATCTTTTTAGTGATGATCCCTGGGAAAAGTGAATATGAAATAGTCTACCAATGACGTGTTTCGTATTTGCTATCTCCTTTGACCAACATAAATACAATGGAGTTAGCAAATACAAAATACGTCATTTGAAAGCTATTTCATGTACCTTTACCCAATAATCATCACTAAAAAGATACTGAATAGCCTTGCTGGTGTCATTTCCAAATATTGCTGACTCTCTTTAGTGTACCGACCTCTCTTTCATTTTGACTCTGCAGGCATCATAACACTCTTTGAAAGAGAGGTCAGTACCAGTATTTGGAAATGATACCAGGCCTTTCTTAGGAGTGTAACCTCCATTAGTAATATAGCCTCATGATTAGGACGTACCGCACTATGATAATAGGTTGACCACAAACTACCAAAAACAAGGGACACCCTTGGAGATATAACGTATCTTGTTCTGATTCCTGTCATCAGTTTGAAATAGTATTAAAACTTTTATTTTGTTTGTTTGAACACGCTACTATTTGAAATTGCCAGACAAATTAAAAAGGTTTTCTAACAGTATCAAAACTTTCGTGTGTACCATAAAGCGGTAAATTCTCTAGACGGACATGCACGCAAGCGAATTTTCAGATAAGTTCGCCGGAGCTTGCTAGACAAGTCTGCTAGATAGTCTGCAAAAATCCTACACTAACAAACACTGCATATAGCTACAGCAACGAGGTATAGCGGAGAACTTTGCAGATTTTTCTACAGAAGTGTTTGTGTAGTAAATTTTCTGATGTAATCTAGGGAAGTCAGTTTCGTTGAGTAACAAATATAAAAAAAATCACTACGGCTAAAATAATCCAGCCTGTGATAAATTTCAAATTGTGCCAGTTTGACCACGCAAGAAGTAATATACGGTCAGTTCAAAAAATGCAGATACAGTGTTATTTACAAAAGACTGGCCAAATTTTAACATAAGGTAGTTAAGGCTAAAATGATAGTGTATTTATTAAATATTAATTACCAAATTGTAATATTTACTTTTACGAATATTCATTTAGTCCACGTTATTACTTCACATCATACAACAATATCACACAACGTCGTACCTAGTACGTGCCATGACGTCACATGCCTGCGCATGCGATTGTATTTTGCGTCGGATAAAATTGTGGTTGGCATTTTTGTATTTTTTCACTGGTTTGAAAATAGAAAGTGTTATTGATTCTCAATGCTCTTTAAAAATTTGGCTGGTCCTTTAAATGTTACCCTGTATAAATAAGCTTTTATATGTTAAGTTATACCCAAATTACCTTCAGACACCTAAAATGCCTGTAAAACTGCAAATAATAAAAGAGTAATAGTTGCCTTTAACGATGCAAGAGTTATTTGCAATACACACTCAGACTTTCGAAACATCGGTTCTCGCATAAAATCTCATAAATTATGTTTTCTGCATTATTTAATCGTTCCAGCAAAGAAATATCATTTGTCAGTAACAGTATTCTTACTGCCATAACAATTAGTTTGCGACCAGGGCTGGTGTTTGTTTCGAAATAAGAAAAAGTGGTTATTTATTTTCATTTATGGCTTTACAAATTATGTGCACCTCAGCGACATGCGCGTCCTTATATCAAAGAACATCATTGGGAATATACAGATATCTTCAACTATTAGATATATATACACGCCAAGCTTCCGACGCGATAGGTAAAGAAAATCAAGTGCAAATTTCAAACAAAAACACGCTGGTTTTGGATTTTCTTGACTCCAGATTCTGGTAAAACCTAGAGGTGTTTGGTTTTGTAATGTCAACTTAAATCTCCCCTTGTGACCTCGTGCAACCATGTTCGTATTGTATTTTTATTTTATCGATTTTTTATAAGCCATTCTTTCCGCATGACTGAACCAACGGACTTGCCATTTTGCATCTTTTCATCGACGATTACTTTAAATCCCACTTTCTCTCTGATCTTGCTATTCCAAATTAAAGACCTTTATAATAAGGTCTATGATACAATTATGATATTTTTCATTTTCATTCATTTACCTCAATCTTATTTAAAAATGTACATTTTACTAATTTGTTAACTTTATATATGATCAGTAATAAGTGCAACAAAATTTATTTATAATTAAAGATGTAATCTTGGACAGCATATGAAGATCTAAGTATGATATAAGTTTGTATCAATATTTTTTTCAATACAATATGAAACTTACAATTGCAGAAATATATAGATGCTAGATATTAAGATTTGAACACAATCTTCTTTGATATATTTTTAAAGAACACAAAATCAAAAACCCAAACAAAATAAAAGTTTTCCTTTTTCACTTTTTTAATGTAAAGTCTAAAAGGTTTACGACCAGCAATCTTACAAATTATATCTGACATGAAAAGAACACCATCCCATCAAAAATAATTGTTGCTCATAATTTAACAAGTCATAATATTTATCCTGGATTTTATTACTACAATTGTGGTGATTGAATGGCCAGCCAGTTAACCACATTTGTTAATTTGAAATATTAAAATACTCAGAAAATGGTTTGTAATACAATGACCATAAGTTAGAAATAAATATACGAGATTGTCTGAACAAAATATCCGTTTACTAAAATTGTATGTACTTATATCACAAACTTATTATCCTACTAATATTGTTAATTCAAAAGTTTGCCTGTTGTTAACGCAAACACAGCTCAACCAATTTTCATAAAATTTGGCACACACTGTAGGTAACTTGGATTAATACATAAGATAATTTTTTGGACGCCGTCAACGTCGCGGGCATTAGCTAGCATTATCACGTTTCTCGTGGTTCTATTTAAAAGGATTGCAATGAAAAGCGATATTGTTTGCACGAAATTAATATTGAAAGGGTGGTATTTATAGTACTATGTAAACAGCGGAAAATGTTTTTTAATGTTTCAAGTTAAGGAATGTTTCAACTATTGTGAATTATCTAACAACACTTTATATGACTGACTATAAATATAATTAAAAGATTATAACATATATTACAGGCACATAATTTTGTTATATTTTGCAAACGTACCTAAATACAACTTCTTTATATAAATATAACTCAAACAAATAATTTTCTTTTCATCACCAAGATATGCACGGCACACTATACTTGCACTAGATAAAGAAAACATTGTTGCTATCCATGTAATGTTTATACTATAGTATAAGGACTAATACTTTTCTAACTAATTAAAAATAATGGCGTCGGCAACGAAGCAGTTAATCGATGCGTTACATCTTAGTATATGTATATGTCTGTAATTTAATTTCTTGGTCTATTTTAGAAGACCCATTGTGGTCGACAATAGTCCTATAAGCTGAAGAAATCATTGCAAATGGTTCCTCAATAACCTGCTTTAATAATGATTTTTCCCAGTTTTCAAGAGTTTTGGCCCTCTCGCGGGAATTATGGAAGAGATCTAAACAATTACTGATATTAATTCCTGCTAATAGTTTTAGCTATCAGTCAGTAAAAAATAATAAAGGTAAGAAATATAAGTATTTAATTTTACAAGCAATATGTAAAGTGTTGTTGTTTTGTCCTGTCACTATATTTTCATTATTAGATAAATATAGAGCCTAAAAAGCTTATTCGAATGCAGATTTTTTATTTATGTCCTAAAATTAGCTAGAAAGCTTGGTCACACTTCATTTTCAAGAGACTAATTTACAATACTTATGATTATGAAAAGCTATAAATGTAAAGATTCTAGTCATTGAAAATTGCATTTCGTTGTTAAATATACGATATCGCTTACTGAATGTTTTCTAAGTTAATGTTTACTATTTTTTTAAGATAATTGTGATTTCCACCATTCTTTTGCATGCATGCATAAAAAGGAAACGAGATGGGAAGTAAGGCGTTATATTCACAACAGCTGCTTGCCTGTGGCTTCGCCCATCTCATAAGGTTTTTTATGGCATTTAAATAAAAAGTTTAATCAAATTTGAGAATTTGATTTTGCTGTAAAGGAAATACAAATTGTATTATTATAACTTAATTAAAATCAAACTTCAAAAAAGCCGACTTCCAATTCAATAAATAAATCAATCACCAACAAAAAAACTAGGTATTTTCCTAAAATTTCCGGAATTCCGTCATCAGACCTAGACTTGGAACCTCGGATGTAAGCTCTTTTAGGCCTCTGCCTCGAATTTTGCGGGCAGCGGGGCGGCAGCGGGGCGGCAGCGGCGGCGGCGCGGGAGCGGGGCGGGCAACGCATACCTGTTCTCCAAACCAGCGGGCAGATCGCACGGCACTATAGCGTTGTAGTGTTGTGTTTGTGGTTGTGTTGACGAAATATTTGTTTTTATTCGCGAACGAAATGTGTGAAAAACGGCGACAACATCTTTTTGATTCAAATTTATTCCTAACGCTTGATTTATTGTGGGCAAAAGAAGAAGTGGATCCCTATTATAGGGCAAGGAAAATACATGGCGAGTTTCAACGAAATTATGAAGAACAGAGACAAAATCCCGACAAATTTTACGACTACACCAGAATGAGTGTAGAAACTTTTGACTATATTCTTGAAACTATCAAGAGTGATTTAGAGTCTGCAATTAATCCAAAACGATTTAGAGGTATATCTCCAGCAGAAAAATTATACTTGACGCTGGGGTAAATAAAACAACGAAATTGTAATTTGTAATTGTATTTATTGATAGTTTCAAAAAGGATTGTGTTGCACTAATTTAGTTGTTATTTTGGCATCGGTCTTAAGTTCTCAAATACAATCATTTTGATTCGTCACAAAGAAAATGTACAACACTATACTACAATGAGGACGCGCAACGCGGGCGGTCACCGCTTGACTGGAGTGCACCGCTCGTTGCCCGCCCCCGCGCCGCTGCCACACCGCTGTTTTCGAAAACCGGTCCATTTGATTTTACGAATAAGATCCTGCCGCTCCCGCACCGCCACCGCCGCCGCTCCGCTGCCCGCAAAATTCGAGGCAGAGGCCTTAAATAAAAAAGATTTTTTAAATCGGTTCCCAAATAGAAAATGGAGACGGGAAAAACAGATTGTGTAGCTCCTCGGCATACTCTCCAAAGTGCAACCGAAAGGCTAGCAACTTTATGCTGGTCGACCTTAAGCTTTTGTTTAGAGCGAAAATTGAAAAAATAATCGTGAAAACAATTTCTTCTCTCGCTAAACCATTACATTTGTAAGAGGTTAAGCAATAAAATCAGATGTTAATTTTCTCTGTAAGTATTCTGAATTTATATTCAAAAACATTGCTATTTTAATGACAGTACATCTGTAATACATGTTAAAGTGATTAATGAGTGTAATAAGAATAATTAATAAAGCAATGAATAGATTTAATGCACGATTTAATCAAACGTACATTCTATTTTAATTGGACATCAAACTTTACAGAAACTTATCCGAGTTTATAGCTTTCAAACACTTTGAAAACTATAAAAATTGATTAGATTTTAATAACAGATGCTTTAACGTCATTGGTAAGAAAGAAGTGGTAGCTGTATATCACAGTTGCTTAGGATATTATATCTTTTAAACATAGAGGTACGAGTAGAGACGGTTCAACGTGGGTTGAACCAGTCCCTCGGTATCGCTAATTGACGTTCAACCGATAATACAAAACAACCTTCACGATAAAGTAAGGTCTTGTAAAAATAGACTTTGAAATATCGACCTATAAATGGTTTTGCCGTAACTTGATTTCCACAGAATTCACTTAGGCGTCCGATACCGTGATCCGTGAGTAATAAAGAAAGCTTTCTGCACATGTAATGATAAGTTATTGGACATTGATCTGTTCTGGATTGAAATAAAATCCATTTTATTGAGTGATAGCCTAGTCCTTGTCACGTTTTACATCATTGGATTGGAACCCGTTATGGTGATGCAAGGACCTACCTTGGGACCGCTATTGTATATGTTTTATGTCTCTATATCTTGATACGAGAGTTTTGATTGAAACGTGATGGGCGTGGTGGTTGTTACGTTTCGTTGTTGGCGTGCAAGTTTCACAGGCATACTTGAAGCCGCAGAACCTGTCTGTTGGCTGAGAAATGCACTCGATGTCGACTTCGTAAATTGTACCTGATTGCTTGTACTTAAAGTTAGTTTGTTTTTTAAACGATTCGAAATAAAAATATGGAAACGTGATAAATGAAACTGTTGTCAGATTAACAAACGGCCTGTCATCCACATAATTAAACGTATTTATATTGTCTGTGTGTACATCTATTTTATTGGCCGGTATTTCAGATGTTGCTTTGTTAATATGTTAAAAGAATCTTCACGCCCATATTCCCGATGCGGTAGGCAAAGGCTCAACCAGGTCACCTAGCTCTAGCCAAAGTCATGAAATCTCGTAATGCAGCAAACCTATTGTCAATCGGGCAAAATTTATTTTTTATATATTCAACATTTCAAAACTTGAGTTATACAGTTTTTGAAGTCAAGAAGAGAATTCAACAAAGTCAAGTCCAAAGCCAGTCCACAAAGGTAGGGTTTTTTCAGGTTCAAGTTCGTTATTTTTCTTATGGAAATGGAGATTCACGAAGCTGTTCTACTGTCAACACAAACAATTTTTATAAAAGTATGAAAACATCGAAACCAAAACGACCCGGGAGACCAAGGTTGACATTCCATGATCAAATTGCTCGGGTGTTATCCGAAATGGTGTCAAGACTCTTGAAGTCTCCGAAACCAGCGTGTTTATATGAAAAGGATAACGAATGTGGAGGAAGCAAGGAACGTTTATCAGCACCGTGAGGTTTGGCACTCGATACTCTCTGCCTACCCCGTAAGGGACTTGGCCTGAACATATGTATGTATGAAACCAGAACCTTCATTTTTAAAGTTGGTTGAAAATAAACATCGCACCAACAATAAAATAAAGCCTCGCACCATAAAATTAATTTACGGAAACAACGAACAGAAACGAACCCCCGACCCGAACGTACGTCCCGCAGGACCACTTAATTCCATTACTAATTCACTGGACGTTTCCAATGAATTAAAATAACCTTAATACCTTCAAACCAAACCACCCTAACCTCGCCCTTATTCAAACCAATCCATTTGTTAATTTTTTCGTTTTTGCGTGTACATTTTTCGTCACTTACGCTGTTTCGGGTATTTGGAAAGACATAAAACCATATCTAGATGGACTGCGAAGTGTTTTTTTAATCCGTAATGGTCGGGAGCGGCTGATAACGGTGGCTATGATGTATGGAGTGGTGTGGGCATATTTGGGACACTGGTCACTGCCGTTAAGGATAAAGCGGTTTTGTAACATAAATCCTGCATATTTGCTACCAAGAATGTTTAATAATTAAGGCTATGGTGGTAATTCTGCTGTTCACAAACTAAACTTATTTTAGATGCATGCTATCTTTAACAAATGAAACAAAAACAAACGAGATGGAACATTTAAATATGTCAAATTAGTCCGGACATATCTAATCGTACCTACTGTTCTTAATTAACATTTTCCAAGTGATATATTAAACTTCTGTAGAAATGTCGTATACAGACTAATCAGAGAGCACTAATAATGTTTTATCTCGTTCTATAACTTTCGTTGAAAGAAGATAGCGATAACTTAAAATTAGTTTAGATAGGGCGCAACAAAATTACCACCTATGTACACACTTTTAAAAATAAAGAAACGAAATTTCAGATGGTATATTTTTTATCGGATAAAGCAGAGAATAAGCATACAGCTCTCTTGATGATAAAGGACAACAAATCCTCCAGATGGAATAAGACGTTATGAAAACTAAAGAGTTTAGGTGCTAGTGCTCATTTTTTGTATTTAGTTAATTGAAATGTCGTGTATAGATATTATTCATTAATTTTAGGCTGTTTTAGGCATACGTGTTTAATGAATTGTAGGTATACATTAAATTAACCTTTAAAATCGAAATATGGTTGATACTGCATCTTTGATCGAATGGCTACACGCCTGTACACGCCTAACTAAACCGACTAACTGCGAGGCTCGGATTCGGTTCCCGACGGGGACAGGCATTTGTGAGATGAACATTTAGATGTTGGCATTTCCGGGTCTGGGTGCTTATTAAATTTATTCTAGTACCTATTCAAGTAATTCTATGTATTAGTATCCTTGACTAATACCCAT
>NJDD01002635.1:25412-53700 GCA_002245505.1 Calephelis nemesis
TCTCACTCAGTTAATAGCATGCATCTATTAATCCAAGGTAAAAACCTCGAAAGTTTCAAAAACAAATAAACATGATTTTGGTCCCAGTGGTCATTTATTTTGACAAATTTGGGCGAGTCGCCTTTCGGGAGGGAGACCTACACTATGGTTTGCACTCACATTTTCACCATTGTGGTACAAATCTTGAATTTAAATAGAATATCTTTAGGTTGACCTAAATCGGAGTTTTCATTCACTTCGACAATTTCAAGAATTCAACATGGCCCTGTTTGGGCCTTTAACTATTGAGATTTAAATTAAAACAATTAGATACATACGAGTTTAAAGTGACTTTGATTAAAAAATTGATTTTCAAGAATTTTGCGTGGGGGCCCTATTTGGCCCCCTTCAACTATTGAGGTCTAAACGAAAAAAATGTTGATTTAATAAGGTACAAACAATTTTTAACCGATTCCGATTAAAAAAAACGGATTATTAAGAACGAAGAATGGGGGGCCCTATTGGGCCCCCTTCAACTATTGAGGTAAAATTTAACTGAAGTTGTTACAATCAGGTACAAACGATTCTAAACACATTCTGATAAAAAAAATGATTTTCAAGAACTAGGCATGGGGGCCCCTATTGGGCCCCCTTGAACTATTGAGGTACAAACGAAAATAAAGTTGGTACAATTAGGTACAAACGATTTGAAACCCATTCCTATAATAAAAACAGATTTTCAAGAGTTTTGCATGGGGGGCCCTTTTGGGCCCCCTAGAACTATTGAGGTACAAACGAAAAAAAAGTTAGTACAATCAGGTACAAACGATTTTAAATCCATTACGATAAAAAAAACTAATTTTCAAGAGTTTTGCATGCTAAGTTCACGAGGGTTACAAACATATATACATTGATTTAAATTTTTGGGTTGATATAGATAAATTACCATGTCAATATTATTCTATTGTTTAAGAATTAAAAATAACATTTTAGTTACTCATTTAGTGTTGCACGGCCATAATCAGAGACGTGAATTGTACATTAATAAGTCATTAATGCCTGGTTTCTATAATCAAAGAAACGTTTTAACTATTCGTAGTTTGCCCAAAATTAACAAAGCGTTACTCATATTTTTATACAATTTTCATAGACCGCCTCGTTGGTCGAGTGGCTAGCCTACACGCCTAACTACAGCGACCAACCGCGAGGCTCGGGTTCGATTCTCGACGGGGGCAGGTGTGATGAACATTTAGACGTCTGCATTTCCGGGTCTGGGTGTTTATTAATTTTTTTCTGGTATGTATTTAAGTATTTCTATGTATTAGAATCGTTGATTGACACCCATAACACAAGCATATAATTTGCTTACTATGGGGTTAGATTCAATTTGTGTAACTTGTCCAATATTTATTTATTTATTTAGTTAACTATCCAAAACGCGCAATCCGTAATGAAAACGTGTTGTTTCTTGACTATAGCAACCTGGCATAAGTCGACATTATCTTTACAAAATTGTGACTTAATGATAGTTTAAATTTTAATTGACCCCTCTAAGTGCGATAGTTTGCGTAAATTTCTTACCATCAGGAAATCCGTCTGCTAGTTAGCCATCCAATATCATAAAAATTGGACGAAGCCATGTTAATATTGTAGAAAGACACTCCTTGTTCGTTTCCTTTTGCAATATCTACAAACGGCATTAATTTTTAATGATTTCCTCAAACAGGAAATATCTTAAGTGGCTATCAGAAACAGCAGCGTCTAAGAATTCCATTATAAAGACTCATTTGTTTGAGAATACATTTGATTAAGCCATTATCGAGATTCGAACCTGCTCCCCCTACACCCACGGATTTAAATAGAAAACCTATCAACGGAGAAACACCTCATTGCTTAAATGGAACAACCGAAATGAACCGAAATAGAACGATATTGTATATTTGATATAGATTTTTTGTGCTTGTATCTAAATTGCATAGGTAGACAAACAAGCAGATAGTTTTCCTGTTAGAAAAACAAACAGACGGCTCTCCTGATGGTAAGAGATAAACATGGCCTACAGACATCATAGATGTTACAGGTGCGTTGCTTTCCTGTGACTGGGATGGTAAGCCTATTGAACAAGTCCACGAGCTACCCTATCCTCTAGATCGAAACATGACAGAATCATTCTGGCGGCCTGAATACATAAAGCGGTGGATCTTGTTGGTAATGAACTATACCTGTGCTCGCATCTTACGAGCTGCCTGCCAGAGAGACAGATAGTCTATTCTTCTCAGGGGGCTCGGACCTGGATTAGAGGATATATACTTAACCCATAGTCGGTTGATATCTCCTGAACACTAACATAAAAGTGCCTTTTTTCTTTTGTCATTCGGACGGCTAATGTTTAATTTTTTTGTGATAAGACAGCAGCTTTAAGATGACAATTCGTGTATTAAAAGAAAATGAGATCCGGTAAGCTATTGAAAACAGATGGCGTTACTTTATATTGTTATCCGACTCCATTTAGATAGCCAATAGCATTATTTAACTTTTCTAAACATCTTGTGAACCAAAACGAGTTTCGGAAAAACAACTGACACTGAGTAAATGTAAACTGTTTAAAAATTATTTTCTTTGGTCAAGGAAATTAATATTGTACAAACAACTCAATTAGATGAAGTTAGAGTTAGTGTACCTAATAGCTTGACAAATTAAATAGTGCCTCAGTTTTAGGGACGCCAAAATATTAAGCTATGTTATGTTAAATATGACTGAGCTTTGATCGATCGGTTAAGTATGTTTCTAACTTCATCTAACTGAGTTATTTGTACAATATGAATTTCCCTGACCAAAGAAAATAATTTAATTATCAAATAATCTAATAACGGCCAATGTTAATAATGTTTCTCTAAAGATGGATTTCCAGCAATCTAGATAGCTGCGTATCCGCCGGCCTATCCTATACCTAATTGCCATACTTATCCTGTCCACAGATATGTTATTGATAAGCGACAACATAAAAATGGATCAAAATATCAATCTTGGACACCGAGTTTTGGATTAGGATTGATTATAAATATTGGCCGTTAGTAAGTATAAATAGATTTTGATAACTATTTTTCAAGATCGCTATCGCCTCTGTGGTTTAGCGGTCCAGGTGTTGGACTTGACTTTATGAGATCCCTGGTTCGAATCCTGGGTCATGCAACAAAAAAAAGTGTTTTTTCCAATTCTCTAACAATAAAATTGTTGCTCGGGATTGGATTTGTGCCCGGTTGGCGATAAGCTTGCCACCTATCACATTGTGGGACTTAGGCTAGTCGTGGGTGCCCTGGTTGTGTCTCTGCCTGCCTATTCGCTTCTTGGGCGTGAAGATACTTTTTTTTTAATTTTTCATAAGATAAGTCACGATTCAGACCTCATCCGATAAGTGATGTTTGAATTATACTTAGTAATGTGTTTTGCTTTTTTACTTCATATATCTTGTAGCGAAATTGAAATCGGTTTTTGCAGTTTTAATGTGCTTAAGTTATTGCATAGGTATTTTGTTCAGTAATGGTATCTAATAAAAGTTTCGAATGAAGGTATCGGTCTTGCAGAACTGCATTAAACAGTAAGTCCATAATAACAAGATAAGTGACGAGCATTACCGAATTCGCCATTCAAACCCTAGAACGTGCAAAGCTTTAAACTCCCCCAAATTGGATCTCTTTAAACCGTACCTGTCTTCAGACTTTACGATCGAATCACGTACTCAGTAAGAAACGACTTCAAATACACGATATTCAACTCTAAAGTAAGAATTGTAAAGTTTAATTTTGAATGGGGTCATATGAATGAGATGGCTGTGTAACTGAAATCTAGATTGTTTTAGTTTGAAATAGGATTTTAGTTTAATCTACACGATATGTCACGACATATGTCGTGTCTTGCATACTCTATAACTTTGGTGTATGACTCATCTTGCTTGTTAAGGGCTAAAGAAATATCTATGCCGAGGCCATATTCTTGACACGAAACTATTTATTGGGAACTAATTCAGAACTCAGTATCTTGACGTGTTACTAAATGACGTTATGACTTGACGTGTTAGAGTATGACGCAGAATATTATATGAAGCTCAAACGTGCAAGTAGTCCTTGATATTTCTTTATAAGTATTTTTTTGTACGACTTTTAAACCTATTTTTTAATGAACCTAATTTTCAACGAAAACATCAATACTGATATGTATCGAGAGATTGTTACCCAATTTTATTAGGTTTGATTAAAGAAGTCTAGTAAAGATGAAAAAGAAATACTTTTCATCTTCGATATCGTCTCATTTAAGGTAGGACGTGACGTTACGAGTTCTAACATTAAATGTGCTTATATTGATAATACTTGTTTATCACCATATCAGATCGTGCTCTTTTAAGAAGATCTGCCTGAGGAAATCTACTTATTGTTATTTTTTTCGGACGACTTTTAAGGCAATCGTATCGTATAGTGTAAAAGCATATCGCATAATCAGGGCGAGCGTGGATATGCAAGTTGGGTTGGATTCAGTAAATAGAGGCGGGGACATTGTAGCGATTTATAGCCCGCCGGCTTAACCGCTCAACATTTATCGGATATATTAAAATAACCTTTTACTTTAATCAAAATATATTTTATTAATTGACTCTAAGAAAGAGGATGTTCTCAATTTTTTCTTTCCAATTCGTTCGCCTGAAAGGAGGACATATGTTTCTTTAGTATGATTGTAACAAAATAATTCATAAAGTCCCGGGCTCGATTCCTAGGTCGAATTGAGAATTACAACTTTTTGATATAATAAGTGCTTTTGTTGAAGATAAGTTTACCATCTATTGTGTGGCTTTCGGGTTAACCTGAGTGCCTTGACCGAGCTTCTATCTTCTTCGAGAATAGGTATGGGCGTTAAGATACTTATTATTATTTAAAAGATAATATTTTGGAAGTAAACCAAACGTAACGGCGTTGTAATGAAATTTTAGATTTTTTTTAGTATTTTTGTGCTTTTATTACGTACCTATTTATTTTTTTACAATAATGTATGTTTATCAGAATTTCCTACGATATAAACAAATTGGAATGAAATTCCTGTCCCGTCGAGTATCGAACCCAATCCTCAAGGTCGATTTAGATAGGCATGTATGCTAACCGTTGTATTAACGACGTTGTCTAATGTCTCATGTCGGGTTTTCGGGTTATCGCACAAAAGAAGACGAAGGAATATGACACGTTACGTGACAATTGCGGATGGAGATCAATGGAACGACGATAAAATGGGTTCTAAGCGGTAGTAAACATTGGTTATAAGCACTGGTTTGTCAGTGTAAATTTAATAATAATCGAAAGTTACAAACAAAGTTTTTTCCAAGGTTACATAAGTAGGAAGGCGTGTTTATAAACGCGTAGAACGTGATTTACCCTCCGGATCAAACCATGACAATTCAAATCACTGTTATTATATCGACAGGAATGGATAAAGCAGTTCATTTTAACCTGGGAGAGCAAAGCCCTTTTTGATAATCGTATTCACATCTGTCTAGAACGTCTTTAAAATTAGTACTGAAATATTTTATCGAAATTCACTAATTTTGAGTAATGTTATTGTATTACAAAAATAATTATAAAAGCACAAATGTTTTAATTAGAGGCCTGTTTCACATAATCGAAATGAACAAAGTCAGGGGTAATAGCTAGCTAACTGTATAAGATTTTCCAGGCAATACATTAAGCAGAAAGCGCTGAGTGTATCACGATACGACGATAAACAGAATTGTGTCCCGAGTACAAAGCCGACGGGTGGAGATAGCACCTGGTTGAGACCCATTCATATGGTAAACGGGGAGCAATTCTGATAATTATTTCTATTTATTTCATTCTTTACGTATAACTAGCTATAATGGCGAACTTATTACCAGTCTGCCCATGTTATGTGATTCTTTTATATCTTTTTGTAGGTTTTCGAGATATTCGGGGCCGAGACAAATAGAACACAGCCGATATAATTACAATCGACACAGTTGTTCTTGAGTTATAAGTAGTTTAGTACTCGCCGATGTTTTCAATGTTGTGTTTTAGCTTTGGCTCGTAGTTTATCAGAATTTGTTTTTTTTTCAAATTCTTATAAATCTGCTTTATCTATACTTTCTCCATTTTATTGTAAAAATAAATTTTCGATGGCCATCTACTAGTCACAGACTATCCGAGTGCCAAATTTTAACACGTACGTACATGCATACATACAAAATTTCACACCAAGTCCATTACGGGGTAGGCGGAAAGGCAAACCTCATAATCCTGGCAGACCTGCCTGGCTTTCTCTACATTCATTAACTTTTTCAGACAAGCACGCCAGTTTCGGAGACTCTTGACACCACCTGCGGATAACATAAAAAATGCGGATAAATGCTTAAGAAATTGAAAATGACATATAAGTAAACTTGAATTAATTGGCCTCTGTGGTCTAGCGGTTCAGTTGTTGGACCTGACTGCATACTGGAAATCGACCCTAGGACCTCTCCTAGGTTCGAATCCCGGGTCGAGCAACAAAAAATTGGGCTTTTCCAATTTTCTAATAAAAAAAATGTTGTTGGGGATAGGAAATGTGCCCGGTTGGCGATAGGCTTGCGACCTATCACATTGTGGGGCTTAGTTCTTTGGCTAGTCGTGGGTACCCCGGTTGTTCTTCTGCCGGCCTCTTCGGGGATATGAGCTTGAAGATGCTTTGAATTAACTGATCATTCCAGACTTACTTAAAAACTCACAAGTCGAAAAGTTTTGTTAGGTACATGAATCCTTAGTATTTGTATTCCAAAAATACAGACTGAAAAAACATACGAAAATAATTCGTACTTATGACGGAGATCACAGAATTGGCCCTCGAGACGCGTTGGGGTTGGAAAACGACAGGTTGAATGATGGTCGGTCTGACAGTTGCATTGTGCTTGTCATCCCCATGTACACGTACTGTTTACCGATTGGCATGTTATCGTCATAGGTAGCGTCATTGCTTGCCACTGACGTGCTCCTCGCTAGAGAGTAGGATAGCCGGTAGTCTAAAATAGCGGCCATAATGGAGCCACAAGCTAGTAGCATGTATGGTGTCCATTGTCTCTTAGTATCAGGAGATATACCAGTTTGTTCGCTATCTTTAATCATAAAAACTTCAAAAAGACTAGCGTGTTTACAACAATTTCTATCTTGATATTTGTATGTGTGTGTTAATCAACTCCTTGTCTTGTTGCAGGTAAATGTGTTGTTGTCACACGTACTCGTACGCCCACTAATCAAACGTAAGCTATGTACATCGACGCGACGCAGGCATGCAAATCAGCCAATCGGGCTTTGATTCATGTACGCGCACCCTTACTCATTGAAACGTTTGTAAACATACGTATGTGTAATTGGAAACTGTAACAACGTTTTGTTGTGTTTCGTCTGCCTGCGTTATTGTATGCATGTTTTTTTGTAATGGAAAGCTTATTGGTTTGAGCTGAAAAACGCATGAAGGAAAGCCTAAGTAGAGTCCAAATTAGAGGTACACTAAGTTAGAATAAGCGTACAACTTCATTAACAAAGCGTACTTATACATTTGTAAAGTAACTGTAATATTTTTGCACCACAAAGATAATCCTGTATATCTGGATCTGCGGGTGTTCACTATATGTATATCAATATCAATTTAAGTATTTCAGAGTATTAGTATTGTTCAGCATACCTACAAAATAAACACGTATTTTGCTTACTACAGGCTAAGATGAAAAGTAAAATATGTGAGTGTATATATATGTATATATTACATATACATATATATATATATATATTTGTAAAAATATGTCTTACATTAGAACTCTATCCCTTCGTTAATGTTTTGTAACTTAGCCGCTGCGATCTGCACAGCAGTAGGAGCGCGTATGTTACGTATTATTTACGATGAGAGTTCACTAAGGCACATCGTCACAGCCGTAATCTAGTGTCAGCTCGCAAGCTTTTTACACTGCTTTGATCTATGTTCAGAACTCTGTTCAGTTTGAGTTCTCATTTGCTTTTTGTTTATATCATTTCCGTTTTGCGTACCACCTCCTTTAATCTTAAAGTTTTACGATGATCAACCTAGGCTAGCAATAACTGTCTTACCTGTTACTGTTATAACACCAGTGTCTACTAGTATAGCATATAATATATCTAATAGCATTACAGTCTTGGCGACTAAAGGACTCGGATAGTAACCCCGCCAACTATTATCATCTATGGATAAGTTTTCTCATCTAAACTTTGGGTGAGATAACATGAGACAGGAAATAAAAAATTAAAAAGTTATAATAATTATAACGAAGTAAGGTTTTATTGCAGGAGTGCCGCATTTTGATTAGAAATTAAATATCGTTATAATATTATAATAATCGTCAATAAAATTACTAATATTATAATGATTTTAATATAAGAAAAAATGTTATAAACTATACATAACTATCTAATCTACCGAGATTTTTTTTTGTCATCTATAAATATGAATTCACGTCATTTTCGATTTAAGTTGCTAAACGGCCAGTTTAAATAGTCTATCTACACATATAAATATAATTACTAGAGTTTTGCTGCTAAGATATTGTTTTAAATAATTGAACAATAATAGTGGTTGCCTGGTAACAGATCTATAGTAGCCCTAACTATAATCTTAGATAGGTTATTGAAACTGGCCGTCTGACAGTAAATAACCTACGTTGAAAAATGCTTGCAAGGAAGTTTTGGCGCCATCGTGAATGAAGGTGATCGTAATTTTTTCATAAGTATTGAATTTCGTGTTTATGTTGAGTGAAATTGGTTAATTTAGGTGGGAATAATATTAATTTTGTTCAGTAAAAGTGTACAAATGAAATAATCATGAAGAAATTAGTGTATCGTCTATTTCCTCGCTGCCGTCAAATCTCCTAGATGAGCTTGAGTAACGAAGCCACCGCTTTATTCAAGACCCTGACCTGACATGACTTTGTACATAGTGACTAATGACTGTATAAGAATTCATAATAACTAACTTGACATTGGCAAAGTAGTCGTGAAAAACGATCGAAAGCCATATTTCTAAAAGAAGAAGAAGAAATGCTTGCAATAATGAATCTTAGATAAAATACGCTCTACTACCATTAGTATAATGAAGCAGCCATAGTTTATGATGAACACAGATATTCCCCACCATACATCATTTTAGCATGAATCAATGACATCTTCACAGCTAGACATAAAACTCTTTCATTCACTGCATATTTAGGTATGTATTCTTCCTTACCATTTTTTTACTTTATTTTTTTTAAGTAGACTTTTTGTACATTGTGACTGTTATCTAGGAATTCAAACTTTTTTTTTAACTATCTTTGCAATAAACTTTGCAAGTGTTGTTTGTATGATAAATTAATTCTGAAAATATGTAAAGGGTTAATATATTTCAAATAATATAATAATCACACAAATAATATTAGAGGCAGGTAGTGTAAATTAGAAGTTCGGACTCATGAACCTTCTCTACGGAAATTATTTCGTTCTAGTGATTTATAAGATATTAAGTAATAAACGACTTGCACTCATAAATTGATTGTGTAGTTTATAATTTAAACTCAGCATAATTACAAGAAATCGACGTCGGTTTAAATAAGTAAAGTCATCAAGGTACAAAAAAATTGTATTTTTCTCGATTTTCCTGATATTCCATCATAAGATACGTACTTACTGGCAATTCGGCCATCATGGAAGTGCGCTCTTTCAAATACAAAAATAATTACTAAAATTCGTTCAGATACAACGGAGAAATTTATAAACATACATTAAAATAAGTCGGCTAAAACAGCAGTTTATGGTTACTCTTGAATACCTATCGATTACATGCGAATTGGGTAATGGAAACGTATTTGTGACATTTTGTACTTTTGAACACAATAATAGCGAATTGTTAACATAAAGTAATAATAAAGAATATATATTTATGGGTATTTAATTCAAAAGTTTTTTTTTCGGAACAAAGTAAAAAACAATTCTCTTGTTCTGTACTCTCTTCAAGAGTACCAAATGACACAAATCCAATTCTATTTTCCAATATTCATGAAATCGAGATCCGATAGTAAACCTACTGATCGGTTGAAATGACCCCGTAAACAGAGCTTCCACAAATCTATATGAAGATACACTTCTTGCCATAGTATCTTCAGGCCCATATCCTCGAAGAGGTGGGTAAAGGCACAACCAGGCCAAACCTATCATTAACCTAATGTATATTGAAATTAATTTATATTTTTAAGTAAAAATTAAAAATACACATTTTCAATGTTTTTTTTGCCGCCCGACCCGGCCATCGAACCATAGACCTCAAGAAGTCAAGTCCGACATAGAACCGCTAGACCACAGACAACAGAGGCGATTATATATAAAAAAAAAAAAGGAAGTATCATGAATTTAGTGAAGGTTGTAAACACATATGTTCCTAAAGCACCTTCCTTCATACATTCCCACCCAATGGCACCGTCAAAGCGGGTATTTGTATTTAAATTCGGTCAGATAGCATCTGCCGCTGCGTCGCACGTATTTGCGATGCGAACTGAGGCGTGAGTTGTTCTTGTCGGTTGTTGAGCGACAACACAAGACGACATCGGCTCACACCTTAGTAGAAACGTGCACATAAATATGTATATACAAGGTTACATTTCAGGGATTGCACAATTTTTTTTATAATATTAAAAGGCAAACAAGCACACCGATATTTTGATGGTAAAATCTTCACGCCGCTTAGAATACACCAAAGGTAGTATTGGTGCGGTACCAAGACCGAGATGTTAGGCCTCGAGGACAGCATAGCACATTTTTGCCTTACTTTCCTAATCTTAAAATTTGGCCGCCCCTTGGAAAGTAACCCTTTATAAGTAAAAAGTAGCTCACGCACGTATTCCTCGAGTAGTAGACGAAGGTAGAAACAGTCCACGCACGATTAATTGAAGGTTTTTAAGTCCTGCAATGTGTCATATGGCAAAACTGTTACCATTGGGCAGCAGTGCTATCTTGGGCAGAGGTTTTTATTAAAAAAAAACGCAGAATCGAACCCGGCACAGAAAGGACGCCGATGGTCTCGTATGACCATTAACAACTAACATTTTGATATATATTATCAATGTTTGTAGGTGATGTGTTCCGGTTTGGAGGATAAGGTGAACTTACTTTTGCTCAAGGTCTAACATCCCGACCTCAGGTTGGCAACGTTACCACCTTTAGTGTCCCGAGGTGGCGTAAATTTCTTACCATTAGAAAACCCGTCTACCTATTTGTTTGCCTTCCATAATTATAAAAAAATGGCCTCCCTGATTGTATTTTCAAGAAGCTTTGGGAATTTAAAAAACAGGTTAATACACTTTTTAGAACACAGTTGCCAATATTTGCGACTTTGGCGATTAATTGTTTGTGTTGAAAATGTTGTTGGGCAGTGGTGACTATTTTCCGTCAGCTTGCTTAATAGTTGGAGAGTGGAATAGCCTACTTTTTATCCAAATACGTACTTAGGCATATCTAAAGGGTTTCCTGTCAGTTTAACCATAGCCGCACGCAACAACTAGAAATATAAATCGAACTAATTAGACAAATATGACTGATTTAGAAATGTAGTTTCGCCTCGTTGGTCGAGTGGCTAGCGTACTCGCCTAACTACATCGACCAACCGCGAGGCTCGGGTTCGATTCCCGAAGGGGTTATTCATTTGTGTGATGAACATTTAGATGTCTGCATTTCCGGGTCTGGGTGTTTATTAAATTTATTCTGGCATCTATTTAAGTATTTATATGTAATAGTATCGTTGACTAACACCCATAACACAAGCATAATATAATTTGCTTACTTTGGGGTTAGATTCAATTTGTGTGATTTGTCCAGGAAACCGCCTTACCTACTCCTGCCGCCATAACATCATGACGTTTTTCGATTAAAAGTAAGTTCACCGACTACCTTACCCTCCGAACCGGAACACGTCATGAATAGGTAAGGCGGTGGTACCAATCCGAGTGAGTCGCTACGAAACTCTACCACCTATTCAGATGTCACGGTGTTAGTGACGGCAAGCCTATGCTCGCCTTTTACGAGCTGCCTGGCACAGGAAGGCAGATGGTCTATTCTACAAAGGACCAACACGGGGGAAAATTCATTGACTGCGATAAAGTTGACAGAAAAACGTATCTTCTATTACAGCAGCACGGTTGAAATACAGCCAACGGGTCATCAGAACATGTATATAGTACACGGAGCTAAGAAGTATTTTTTGTAGTACTTGTCCTCTTTAAAATACCGTTGTCATTCAGAAAGTTATTTCACCTATTTTTTTTTAAATTTGATATTTGTTTAATATTGCAATCAAAATCCAAATTCAAAATTGAATGTCTAAAAACGAGTTATACTTTATGAACCATTAGTTTGAATATCAGTCAAGATTTAAAGAGTAATGTCGACACCATTACTTTGGTTAACCAACATTCAAACATTATTTATGACAGATAGAACTGAGTGACGCTTGCATGACTTTATAATGGTCGCCTACGGCTGGGATCTACGAAACCAGACACAAGCTGTTTAAATAAATTGGTAGTTCAATTGAATGTAATGTGTTAGTAAACGGCCATAAACAGGTCTGGCACGAGCTGATGGGGACATTGCGCAGTGATTAGCGCACCCAGGACCGGTTCTGGGTACAGTTAGTTGCACTATATTAGCTGTTTTATTCTGAGCTTTCCAGTACAAGGGCTTATGTAATTTAAGCGCAGTAAAATTGTAAGTATAAAGCACCAACTCCAATTTCAATGATTGCCTTTTTTGTCGAGGTGTTAGCGTTCATGCCTGCACCGCCTAATACCAAGGCTCTGGTTCGATTTCCGACGGGTCCAGACATTTAAGTGATGAACATTTAGATTTTTGCATTTCTAGGTAGGGATATTTGTTAAATTTAATCTAGTATTTTTGTTTAATCCTTTGTAACCTAGTGGCTCAGTGATGGACTTGGCTTCTTAAGGACCTGGCTCAAAGTCAACGAATTGGAAATGTGTCCGGTTGGCGATAGGCTTTACACCTATCACATTGGACTTCGGTTAGTCGTGGGTTGTGCCACTACCTACCTCTTCCGGGATATGGGTTTAAAGATAATTTTTATTTAAAAAATTCTGCATAATAACTAACACCCATAAAACAAGCATTTTGCTTACTTTGGGGTACAGAACAAATGTATTAAACACCAGACCCGTGAAATCTATACTTCTAAATGTTGTATTTGATCGCTCCGTTGGCCGAGTGGCTAACGTACATGCCTAAGTACACCGATCAACCGCGGGGCTCGGGTTCGATTCCCGACGGGGACAGGCATTTGTGTGATGAACACTAAGATGTCTGCATTTCCGGGTCTGGTTGTTTATTAAATTTATTCTGGTATCTATTTAAGTATTTTTATGTATTAGTGTCGTTGACTAACACCCATAACGCAAGCATATCATTTGCTTACTTTGGGGCTAGATTTAATTTGTGTAACTTGTCAAGAGATATTTATTTATTTTATTATTTTTTGTGTACAAATGCCTCTCGGGAATAGAATCTGAGCCTCGAGGTTGATCGGTGGTTACGTGTATGCTAATCACTCGACAAACGAGGCGGTTATGAAAAAGTTTACTCCATTTTTTATTTCGATCCCGCCAAAAACTGCCATGATTATTAAAATAAGAAACTGCGGTGACCAGCCAGTGTGTTTTAAAGTCTATATACAAAATAAGAAAGAACAACGTAGTCCACAGATAAGACCGCATGTTTACTTTATCTGCAGTTACTTTCATTCATGTCGCATCTGCGCGCCGCCCACCGAGCTCCTCAGTCGGTAACACGCCGTGACTAAGGCCGCCCGCCCTAACGCCGCGCCCTACGTTATCTCGCGTAAACTTCGTGTGTACTTTGTTTACAGTTTAAGTTTAATGCTTCATGGTGATGTTAGCCAGTGATGTGTACTCTTTGATAAAACTTCTTCAAGCTTTTTAAAGGTACGGTTATGTGGGGTTTTTATTATGTAGTTTAAATTTAACTAGTTTTACTTAATACTTTTTAAATCGCCTCTGTGGTCTATTTGGGAGGTGTTGGCATTGACTACAGTGAGTACATTGTGGTTGTTCCTCTACGGATTGCTTCGTGAATACTAGTATCAAAGTTTTAGCGTTGTCCTGGATTGGATATGTGCCCGGTTGACGATAACATTGTGCGACTTAGTGTCTTCGGCTAGTCGTGGGTGCCCTAGTTGTAACTCTGCCTACCTCTTCGGTGATATGGGATTGAAGATATTTTTTTTACAAAATGCTTTGTGCATTATACAAGAAGAACAATAGTGAAACTTAATGTCTAATGAATTTCCATTCTGTTCAACTTTAGACATTTAAAGGTTCGTTAAAGATAGGCATTAAAATATTAACAAATTCCATAAAATAGAAATATGTAAGTGTGCGAGGTGTTGGTCCGGGCTCCTTTGTAGAATAAACCATCTGCCTTCCTGTGCCAGGCAGCTCGTAAAAGGCGAGCATAGGCTCACCGACACCAACACCGTAATATCTGACTAGGTGGATGAGTTTCGCAGTGACTCACCCGGATTGGTACCACCGCCTTACTTATTCCAGCCGCCATAACGTCATGACGTGTTCCGGTTCGGAGGATAAGGTAGCCGATTAACTTACTTTTGCTCGAGGTCTAACATCCCGGCCTCTGGTTGGCAACGCACCGTTACCACCTTTGGTGTCTCTAGGCGGCGGAAATTTCTTACCATCAGGAAATCCGTCTGCTTGTTTGCCTTCCAATGTTATAAAAAAGTGTATTTTTAAATTAATAACTACAAATAGAGTTTCACAAGTCACAACTACCGAAAATGAGAAAGGTAACTCAAGTAGAGTCCCCGTGTCGGTCTAGGACCGCTTAGAAGTATAGACCTTTTGCTTCTATGCCACGAAGCTGGTAAGATTTGACCACTGATTAAGTAGGTCATTAACAATACTGATGGTAGAGTCTGTTCAGCAACTTATCCGGCTAGGATTCACCACATATCCCTGATGCTATAAATAAAATATCATGTTTAAGTGTGGAGGGTAAGACAGCAGGTAGAATTGCACAATTAGCTAAACATCAAACCCCCAAGATAGCGACGCATCTACAACATCTATCTTATTAATATTATGAATGCGAAGGTTTGTCTGTTTGTTACTCCTTCACACAAAAACTGCTGAACCGATTTTCATGTTTTTTTTACACGCATAGCCTAGGTAACTTGGATTAACACATAGGGTAATTTTATCCCGAAAAAATATTCTTGTGGGACGATTAGCCACGCGGGCATCAGCTAGTTTTGCCTGTAGGTCACTGTTATCCGTTACCAAAACGAGAGCCATGTATTTGTTCGCTATCTTATACATCTTATACATGAATAATTTAGTAAAATAAAACTCCAAAAACTGACTCGTAAAAGGAAAATGTTCTCAATTTAACTATTTTTTTTGTTAGCTAATAAGCACTGTTTCTCGGCCAATCGCTAACCGATTTTGATAATTGTTTTTAGAGTGATAGGTAATAATTATGTGGTAGATTTTAATATGCTCGTAGTATGCTGACTAGTAGTTTTTGAGTTATACTTAATATTGCGTAAATAATTCGCTTATCGCTAGCTCGCTTATAGCTCGTCAATCGTCACTTTATGGGGATGATTTCGGAATCATTTGTTTAATACTAGCTGTCCAAACGACATTCGTTCCACCCGTCCAACTTAAAAAAACCAGTTTCCTCACAGCTTTTCCCTTTTAAACCAAAGTTAGCCAAATCGGTATAGCTGTTCTCGATTTTTATATATAACTAGACTAGCTGTCCTGTCGACTTTCGTTCCATTAGTTCACTTTGTATGGAAAAAAATTAAATGTTGTTTTTCCTAGTTTCCTCGTAGTTTTAAACTCATTATTCTATCTTTTGAATCTTACCTGGACTAAAACAAATAATTTAAAACTACTAAGCCAAATCGGTTCAGTCATTCTCGAGTTTTGGCGAGACTAATTAACAGCAATTGATTTTTAAACATAAGTATATGTAGTGAATATAACTTAAAAAGTACCCAATAAAATATTTGGGTCTGCTTTTGAAGCTTTATTGCGCTTTGTTATCTCAACATCTAAACGGGATCCCGTGGGCTACAATGTATTTTAAACATTATCACAAAACGCCCTAATTATACAAAAACATACTTACGAAAGTTCACATATCAATATAATTTTAACTACAAAAAGCTCTAAAGCTTAATAAAATATTTTTAAGCTTCAGTATTAATAGTTACAAAACTCTGGCACTACCTACTGTAAGAGAATTTATCATAGTATTTTTCCCGCTTGGTATAAACTTCCACAATTTTTAATGAAATAAAAGACCTCACCTCAGTTGGGAATCAAACCCTCTATCTTTCTCTGCCGCTGAAAACGCTCTATCATATTTGACTTTTGAAATATTTGAATTTGATGATGTTAATTTTTAATTCTTTTTGTTTCAATTACACGTGAATGACGTAGTAGCATGATATTGGTTGAAAATTCAAGTTTAGACACTGTTAGGTAAAACATGGTTTCGACGAGTGTTTAATTTTTAGTTGTAAAAGGGCTGTTGTGTTACCAGTCTATCTACCTATATATACCAATAATAAAACAAAAACGAGTTTGTCACAATTATAGCTTGAAAGCTGCTGGAGAGATTGGAATGATTTTTTTTAATTTTCTTTGAGAATTCTGATTTTAGGTTTCTGATTTTATAAAACATATAAAAAATTAAAAAAAGATAACCACTGCCAGATTGGACTTACGAAATTGTCCGGGATTGCTAGTTTATAAAAACTCAAAATAACTACCACCGGTAAAAAACAGCGGGTACATGCGTTTAGATCTCATGTTCGATTCTCGGTTGGGTTAACTCAAAATGTAGTTTCTCAATGTTTTATAAACATCAACGTTGCCCTGCATTGCATAAGTGGCAGGCGATAGGTTTGTCACACATCACACTGTGGGATTAGGTAACCTCCGGCTAACCGTGATTGTCCTAGTCGCTTCTCTGTCTATCTCTCCGGTGACATGGGCTTGAATATACTTCTTTTTGTATCTTTAAACTTAAAAAATATAAAATTCAAATATGAGAATTTAAAATCCTTGAAGAAGTCCTTTGTCTGTGTTCAAGAACTCCCAAGAGGACCCGAACTGTGAATACATTAAATAATGCCATAAGGAACATTTTAACAGCCTAGACACTTCGCAAGAGGCTCCTAGGTGTCTTTAGACTGCAAAATAAGTTAAATTTGAATTTTAGATCACTCGATAGCACTAAAAATCCACTTCAGAAGTAGATGTCTATGTTTGCAGATTGTCTATGTTTCAAACATTGTTAGATTATAAGCGTGAGGAGCAAAATAGTTATAAAAATGAATGAAACAGCAGGAAACAATAATAAAGGCTTATGACCAGACCGTGCACTAGCACCGTGACATTCCACTAGGTGGTAGAGTTTCGCAGCGACTCGCCCGGATTGGTACCGGAGCCTTACCTAAACCTGTCGCCATAATGTCAGTGCTTGCCGTAGACGTGTTCCGGTTGGGAGGATAAGGTAGCCGGTATACATACTTTTGCTCGAGGCTTAATATCCCAGCCTAATGTTGGCAACGTATCATTACCACCTATGGTATCTCTAGGTGGTGCAAATTTTTTTCTATTAGGAAATCCGCCTACTTGTTTGCCTTCCAATATCCTTAAAAAATGTTCCTGGCTCTGTTTGTTTGTGGGGGTAGTCTTCTTAAATGTTGATCCATAAGATACACTTTTCAGGAGTGATAAGCTATGTACTAGTATAAAATATACATAATATTATAACAAAGATTGAATGAAATATGTAGACAAAGAAACTGGAGAAAACAAGGTTAGATTTGGTGCTTTTTGCCTATAAAAGTGGGCACATATCGGCTAGTTACTGTATAAAAGTTATCAGCAAAGTTTTTTTACGCCGAAAAAGTATAGTTACAGTTCATGAATTTAGAAAGAGATACAACAATGATAGATACCGTGACGGTGCTGGCAAGAGATGATGCGACTTCTTAATACAAGAAAAACATGCTTCTAAATTTAATTTCCTATATTTAACGCAAAATGCAAAATAACCTAAAGTTTGTATTGCCCATATTGTAGCTACCTTCGTTTAAACCTTTATCCCTGATAAAAAAATATCGACTATCCTGCCAGACTGTAAACCAAAAAATGATAGGACATAACTGAACACTTCCTAAACCAATAATATTTTTCTCAGTGTAGGAATATTTGTTTTTAAAATAAAGTAATTTATTATTCATTTTACAAATACCTTCCCGTTAATCTCAAAACTGTTTTAAACCAGTTTGTAATATGATAATCATGGATCTGTCATCATTCATCAAGCTTAGCCACCTGATTTGAATCCACAGACAAGCAGCTGGTCTGTTTGTTCGTAGATAAAAGCACCTACCACGTAACATGTCAATTACCAACATGTACCAAACCAATTAGCTGTGGGCGGGTGGAAATAACTTGTTCTATAATTGACACCTAGGTGTCGATCAAAAAATAAATATTTAATTAGGTACAGTCTAAGATGTTAATATCATTCATTCAATTTTGGTTAACTTAATTTTAAAGCGTTTTTTTCAAGCTATCGCTGTATTTGTGCACGTCTATAGAATATAGGAGTACAGCTGACATAAGATTAAAATATTAATGATAACAAGAAGGAGAAAAATGAAAGTAGTATAAATGTAAAACTAAATTAAACAAGATACACCATTTCAAATTAAGCCATAACAAACAAAACATAACAAAATAAAAAAAAACAATGTTAAATAATTTAAATAGAAGTAAATACCATAACAATTATCACCAACACTTCTTTGGCTTTTCAAGCAATGTACTAATACTAAAGTTTTAAAAGTAGTTAAAGTTTGTGCATGTCTTATATATTAATAAGCAGCTTTTCCATTAAGTAACGGTATAGTATAGTTATATAGTTTTCCATGAAGGTTGTTAATTTATGGAATAGTTTACCAATTAATATAAGACTTGCGCAAACTAACTACTTTTAAAACGTTAGCAATATTACATTACTTGAAAAGCCAAAGAGTGTTGGTGATAATTGATATAGTATCTACTTCCATTTATTTTAGTTTTACATTTTATTTATTTTATTTTATTTCAAAGGATTATTACATCTAGCAAAATTAACAATACAGAAAATATTTTATATAGGGCCAATTACAAGTTTAAATATGTTACTTATAAACATGTTAAAATATGTTTATGGTTACGCATTTACAAGTAAATAGAAAAATAACAGTTTATAAATATAACAGAGTAGGCACACGTTGCACACCAAGAACCAATGACTACTTATCTTACAACTAGTGACGAAGACAATAATTGTTCAAAAAAAAACCTAACCTGATCTGATCTATTATGGAATCTCTAAACAAGTCAAGGTCAACATCTTGACACATTGAATTAAAACATTTATACTACTTTCATTTTTGTCCTTATCGTTACCATTAATATTTTAATCTTATTTTATGCTTTTTGTATGTTTAATCTCTTTACCTACTGAACCTGTATTTATATAGTCTCCTCAGACAAACAGGTTGTCTGGCAGAGGTAGCTTTGTTTTACAATAAGACCGCCTTTTGTGTTCTAAAAACCCTTATTCATTTGCTGTTGTTAATTTTCAATTGTATTTAGTAGTGGTTGCCCATTGGTAGAATTTCGACCGTAATTAATTTTAATATCTTGTTGATAAGTACGCTTTCTTCTTTTTCAAGACCAACTACTTTGTTTCCAAACTTTTTAGTGGGCCATCTGTGATTTTTTATCGTTATCATCAATATATTTGTATGTGTGTGTCAAATGCATGGTAGTGTGGGTAATGTTTTATTTATTGATTTTATGTACTTTATAAGCATTATTATTAAAAAATGTTAGCGTCCTGTACTTCTCCTATATAAGTATAAGTTTGCCAAATTTATGCTCCGGCGTCCGCGTAATTTTCGTAAAAAGGGGTACAAAGTTTTGGCATCACGTATTAATATATAGATTTTGTAGGAAGTTTAATTGTGCACAATAAAGAGTCATTCATTCATTGATCAAGCAGATCGAATGTGGCGTCGGTTTGATTGTCACTAACAGCATAGTCTCTCACCACCAGTCCATAGGTTGCCAGAACTTTACCACCATCGGTTAATGGTAAACGGCGTGCCTTTCTTAGCATTAAAAAACCCTAAATCATTGATTAAATGCGTGATTTTGTGAAGAGAGATAATAGAAAAAGATAGGATAGAAAACGTCTGCACGATTAAAGCCGCAGGCAAGGACTAATACGCATGATACAGCCCAGTTGAAGTTCTGTTTTTAAAATATGTCATAGGGTCAGAAACAACAGTCACTTATGGACACAATAGATGTTACTGGTGTGTTACTATCTTCGATGATGTTTGCAAGTATGTTGGTGGTAAGGGAGCCGGTAAACTTACGTTTCTATTGCGGCCTCAGTCTGGCAACGCACCAATACCACCTTTGGTGTTAACGTGAATTTCTTATCATCAGGAAATCCGTTTGCTTGTTTGTATTCCAATATCATTAAAAAAAGATGTAGGATAAGCAAGCGGAAGCTGCTTGGTATGTAGCTCACCTCTGCGCACGCGCACTATTAATACCATCTCCAAACATAGCGCGCAAACATTCGTTACATGTCGCAAGTATGCTTCGGCGGTCTCTGTTTGTCTTGAACGTGCGAACAGTTTACGGGCCCTGCTTTTTCCGCTTCAAACGTACGTTTATGAACGGGGCGTTTAACGGAGCCAATGCAAATGGTAAAAGTACATACGTGGCGACATCTGTTTGAATTCTCGTCAAGGTTTGTGTTTCAAATAATGATTTAGAGTACTTGCACGATTTTTTTGAAATTTGTCTTAGATTGATGTAATTTATTTAGAAACACTTGTACTTTCCACTTGTACTTGTTACAAGCATCATCAGGGCTATTATAACAACTTGTTATATAGCCCTGATGATGCTTGTATAGCGAAACCGGTTGGCTAAATTATAAAAATAAAAAATAATAAAATATATTGTGGAAAGTACAAGTGTTTCTAAATAAATTACATAAAGAATGGAAGTCCACCAAGCTCCGACGATAAGAAGTATAGAATCTTGTCTTAGATTCTTGGACAAAACCCAAGCAACTTGATCATGCAATGTCAACCAAGGTCTCCCCTGGTACTTACATCTGGATCATTCGCATTATATATCTGATTTGTCAATTTTTTAATCTGTCGTTACTTTCAGATTAATCTAACCAGCGAAGCTTGTCCTTTTTAAATTTAACATCTACACTTTCTTTCAATCAAAGTGACCGAGTAGCCTTCCTCAGATTATACTTTATAGACTGATTTATGACATTAATGTTGAAATATTTAACTGTTTCAGCACAGATTCTATTTTTAGGGTTGGCTGAAAAAATCTGTAGACGTCTTTAAACCCACTTTCTTCTTATCTCGATAAGCTCACTTTTTATGTATATCGGTTTATAACTCTCTATGTTTTATGTCAAAAATTGTGTAGAATAAAGAATTACATAAATAAATATTTTTTTGTGTTGAGAAAAAAACTCCTAAATGGTAAATAAAAACATATCGAACACTCATTTGGTTTCAATGTGTATTGTGTAATAAGTTGTAGTTGAAATTGGGTGTTAGATACATTGACCTATCCATATACAGACGTCTATTATGTATCTAAGAAATCACGTAATGTAAACACCGCAATTTCACACTTCAGAAACGCATTTCCTTAACTCAATCACTTCCAATAACATGAAAAAATTAGTTTTCTCGAAAATGTAGACGTAAGAAAGTTCAAGAAAGAGCATTGATTTAATAAAATTGTCATAAAAATTAGAAAACGTTTTGCCAAATTTACTGCTGAGCACATGTATTTTAATGTTTATTAAACCGAATTAAACCGATTTCCTTGTTATTTCTAAACCAACAAGTTGTTGTCGCCTCTGTGGTCTAGCCGTTCAGGTGTTGGACTTGACTGCATGAGGTCCGGGTTCAAATCCCGGGTCGGGCAACAAAAAGAAAATTTAGTTTTTCCAATTTTCTAAACAAAAAATAAATTGTTGCTTGGGTTTATGTGCCCGGTTGGCGATAAGCTTGCCACCTATCACAGTGTGGGACTTAGTGTCTTCGGCTAGTCGTGGGTGCATGGCTTAAGCCTCCGCCTACCTCTTCGGGGATATGGGCGTGAAGATGCTTTTTTTTCTTACCAACATTAAGCTCTTATTAGGGTTCCGTGGTCAAAGCTAAAAAAACGGATCATGTTTCTGTTTCTTTGCGTTTCAGTTTGATACATACTACTCTGTCAAGAAAGTACCGCGAAAAAATCAATAATATAGAAACTGTTTGTTATTCATCAAAATTCATTTTACCACCTTTAAAATGTGCTCCTTCAGAAACGATACACTTACGGCAATAAATAATCCAATCACCAAAACATTTTTAAACGCTGTTTCCGGATTAATTTAGTTCTCACTGCCAATTACTTATTTATTTTATTTTGTAGTATGAAGCTTTGTTATAAATGATGGATAATTAATGTGCCTACGTGCACGGCGAAGAAAACGGCATTCGATAGTAAACCCTAGTGGATTTAAGCAATGCCTTAAAACCACTTAACTGACTTAAAGGTCGGCAACGCATCTGTGATACTCCTGGTGTTGCGGATGTCCGTGGGCGGAGGTGATCACTTTCCATCAGGTGACCCATTTGCTCGTTTGCCTCCTCTTCAATAAAAAAATAATAAATGTAAATTTTTGGTAATAAAAATAAAAAAAGAAAAGGATTTTCTTTACGTAAATCTGGACTTTTTCGTCAATTTTGCTCTCTTAAACTCTGCATGGCGCTCATATAATATTCCCTATATATCGTTTGATCTTCAGGCAGGAATTCCGAGTGCACAACACTGCGGTAGTCAAAGAAAACACTTAACATGAACTGAACTGACCTGTATTTTGAACGAGTTTGGCGTGGCCTTTTCGGTTTCGGTTCATTCGGAAGGCGCCTGTCCGAAACTTGTTGACTAGTTTGCATGTCAAACTCCACCCACGTTTCGTCACCAGTGACAATGCGTTTTATGAATGTAGTTTCGGAATTGACTCGTTCTATCATGTCCCCCGTGTTGGTCCGGGCTTCTTTGCAGGATAGACCATCTGCCTTCCTGCCAGGCAGCTCGTAAAAGGCGACTATAGGCTTACCATCACCAACACCGTGACATCTGACTAGGTGGTTGAGTTTCACAGCAACTCATCCGGATTGGTAAAACGGCCTCACCTATACGGAGGGTAAGGTAGCCGATAAACTTACTTTTGCTCGAGGTTTAACATCCCGGCCTCAGGTTGGCAACGCACCATTGCTGTCTCTAGGCGGCGTGAATTACTTACCATCAGGAAATCCGTCGGCTTGTTTGAGTTCCAATATCATAAAAAAAACGTAAAGTTTTGAAGGAAACTTAGGTCTTTTGACTAGTTGACCGGAAACACGTTTCATACCCAAATGATTAGTTAAAATGGTAAGAATTGATTCTTGAGATACAGAAAGTTCAGTGGCTGTCTTTCTCAAAGTTGAATGTGGATATTCAGTCACTGTTTCCTTCACTGTTGCGATGTTAACTTCAGTTGTGAGGCAAATCTTCCATCCGGTCTCGTCCTCTTTTGTGTGCTGTATACCAGAGTGCATAAGCATGAGTTTTCGATAAAAATCTATTCACCGTTAGTCTGTAACATTTTCATTGACTTCGAACAATAAATTCCATTGGCGATGCAATACGTAAGACAAAAACTTTGTCTGATATTTTTATAAATTGTGAAATTCCTCGCCGAAATGGAAAACAGTTGTGCCAACCTAACAAAAACGAAAAAATCAAAATTTGATTTTGGAACCATAAAAAATTACCCATTCCCGATATATTTTTTGAACTGAATATATTTCATTTAAGTAAATTTCGAATTGACACTTTCGGTAAGGTTCAGTCCTGAAATTTTAATCTAGATATTAATATGTGATGCCATAACTTTTGACCCCTTTTACGAAAATAGCGCGAACGCAGGAGCATAAAATTTAGCACACTTGGGACCACTTGCAAGTTCATAATTTACATTTAATTATGAGTTAAACTGTCAAATATAAAGAGATGTAACCCAAGTTAGAAGTTAACTCACAGTTAAATATTTAACCCAGGAACGTGCAAGTGGCCCTTATAGTTTATGTGTAGGAGAAGTGCAGAACGCTAATATTTTTCAATAATCATGCTTATAAAGTACACTAAATCAATAAATAAAATATTACCCACACTACCATGTATTTGACACAAACAAAAACATATATTGATGATAACGATAAAAGATTACAGATGGCACAACATAAAGTTTGAGAAATGAAAATGGCTTTTTTATCAATAGCATATTAAAATTTATAATGGTCGAATTTCGACCAACGGGTGACCACTAGTTTTAATAAAACATCGACCTCTCTGTTCGTTCTAAGCTCTTCAAAAACCATATCTCACAGCGAAGCCTGCGGGTGACGAAAATATGGCGTCGTCAATAAAAGGCGAAAACATCCGCTATCTTAATAGAATATCGCGAGTGGGCCAGCGACTTGCATAAAGTGCGCCCCCAAATTGGTTTGTTCAGGAATCTGCCATTTCACCACCTCGTAATTGAAATTTACATTTTTGTATGACTGGCAACTTGAGGAGGGTTTTGTAAACTTTTGGTGATAATAAAATTGGGGTCCGTTTTTCGCAGTTTTACTTGACATCACTACATAGTATAAACCAACGTCGCCTCCTCTGTCCCTATGTCCCTTTGTATGCTTAAATCTTTAAAACTACGCAACGGAATTTGACGCGGTTTTTTATAGATAAAATGATTGAAGAGAAAGGTTTATATGTGAATTTTATACCCGTGTGAAGCCGGGGCGAGCCGTTAGTAAATTATATAAAAGCTAGCCAGTCCGGCGAACTTCGTATTGCTTGACGTTAACAGTTACTAACAGTTTGGATTAAAGCATTGTTTTTTGCATTTTCCTGCAAATTTCCCGGTTTCCCTTTTATTAAGAACCTTCTCCGGACAATAATTAACACAATAAAAAAAGAATTACCAAGATTAGTCCATCAGTTCAGGAGTGCGCAGAAAACTGCAAAAACTAACTATTTTATTAGGTACCGCGTTTCGATTTGATCATCCTTTTTTTTTAAAAGTATCTTCACGCCCATATCCCTGAAGAGGTAGGCAGAGGCACAACCAGGGCACCCACGACTAGCCGAAGACACTAAGTCCTACAATGTGAAAGGTGGCAAGCCTATCGCCAACCGGGCACATTTCCAATCCCGACCAACATTTTCTTTTATTTTTTTGAAAATTGGAATAATCTAATTTTCTTTTTGTTGGCCGACCTGGGATTTGAACCCGGGACCTCATGCAGTCAAGTCCAACACCCGGACCGCTAGACCACAGAAGCAATTAATTAAATCCTTTTTTTTTTTAAAGTTTAGTATAACCATTTTTATATGTTCCCGCATAAACAAAAATTTTTCATTTCTAACTATAACTCAAAAACTAGAAGTCAGATTATGATAAAATTAATATAAGACCATTACATACCTTTTCAAAACAAAATCACTAGAATCCTTTCATAATTTTCCGATTTATCGAGTAGCACACATACATTTTATTTGAGTAGGTACCTCGTCTTTTTTGGAATAGGTTGAAATATTCCTCGTGTTGGTCCGGGCTCCTTTGCGGAATAGACCATTTGCTTCCTGCCAGGCAGCTGGTGAGTATAGGCTTACTGTCACTAATACCGTGACATCCTACTAGGTGGTAGAGTTTCGCAGCGACTAGCCAGGATTGGTACCACCGCTTTATATATTGTTGTAGCCATTGCGTCAAATGTTTATCGCTGACATGTTTCGTTCTAACATCCCGGCCTCAGATTGGCAACGCACCATTACCACATTTGCTGTCTCTAGTTGGCTTGAATTTCTTATCATCATGAAATCCGTCTGCTTGTTTGCCTTCCATTATCATAAAAAATGATATGTTATTTCATTACAATAATATTACATTTTTTGTAAAACTCAAGTTACAGCATGAACTAGGTTCAACTAAAGTAATAAGTAACACCTGAACCACTATATGGAAACATACAAACTACTAACTAAACTAATTACCGTTCGGAATTTCTTAGTCGCAATCTAACATCAGTTTGACAGGTAACCGGTCGGCGGGTTCGCATTCCGCTTCGACTTAGTTTAAGGGTGTGAGTACACGTGCGACAACTACGATCGCTGCAAAATTCCAAAATTATGTTTTTAATTCTGCACATGGTTTTACGTTATGTGCAAAGTGGGAGGTTGGGAACGTCAAAAAGAAGTTATCGCGCTTCATAACGCGCTAGACGGGCTAGACGGATAAACTTCATACAAAAAGTTGTAACCACACTTTTTAGTTTTTGCTATGAGTAAGCTATTGTAAGTTGTGCGGCATGCGCGTGCGTTGGGCAGCGTCCTTCTCTAATTAATCGAAATGAATTTCGTTCCATCCGGGTGTCGCTTGACACCTCTCAACTTTTATGTAATAACAACTCCTTACATATACCTTTAAATACATTCGGATTTCCGAAGCTTGACGACTATAACCGTAGCACATAATTTAAATAGTACTACTATATGCACCTATGTAACTTTATTTAGTCGTATTTTGAAGAAAAACCTTTAAAATTTTGCTATTTGATTTTAGTACGTTTTATAAGTTGTAAACAGTAGGGATCTGCTGTCTATTATATTTATTATCATTTGTATCATATAAGCGACGTTAACAAATACGCCAGAATGTTCTTACTACAACTAAATAAAGAAAACAAACTTCATTCTACGCAGTTTTATTAGTGATTTGTACATGTGAAAGCCTTCAGAAGTGACTTTAGCGTGTGGTTCGTCTGTACTGGGCCTAAGTTTAATCAAACAACCCTCTTGACATTTGTTTATTATTAATAGACTGCAAAGTAGGATTTCTGTTTTGCCTTTGGTTTGGAATTTCTCACTTTGCAATCTTAGTGTCAGTTTGACAAGAAACCAGTTAGACATAGGCTTTTGTTAACAACAACTTCAATAAAATATTCCATTTTTTTATTACCAATGCAACATTTAAATGTAATTTAGATGAACGACATTTAAGTAAATATTGGTTGAGAGTTTTGGATGGTCGATTTTTTTTCGTAATTATTGAATTTCGTTTTTATATTGAGTGAAATTAATCAATTTTGGTGGCATTTCATACATTTTTGTTCAGTGAAAGTGCACAAATGAAATAATCATGAAGTAATTAGCGTATGAGCTTGAGTAATGATGCCACCGCTTTACCCAAGACCCTGACATGAGTTTTAGGCGACTTGTAAGTAATTGTAATTGAATCCCGATTTTGGTAAATCTGATGCAAATTTTTAATTGACTAATGGCAAAATTGTTACGCGGATGCCAAAACCTAAAGAAAGATTTTGCTGCTTACCAATTAATTTTATTTTAAGTTATCGCTATCTTCTTTTAGAGAAAGTAATAGAAAGAGATGAAATATATTCAATGCTGACAGATTAGTTTGTATACATTTAGACTATGCCCCGGAATTTTGTCGTTTAAAAGCAACACAATTTGGTATGTACTGGATAATGTTATATGACTTAATGCGTCTTATTATTAAACCTTGACTAAAGCACTCCAAATTTTAATCTGGTTTTTTAGGTCGTATCACACTGTGATAAAGACTAACTTTACACTTATTTTAGTCTATGTTTGTAAATAATACGGTAATATTAGATAATGTGCATCATAATCGGCACCATCATCATCACCTTGTAGAACCTTGCTTTCGGAACGACATAAGGTAGTTATCATCTGCACGAAACTTCGAGCTTCGGTTTCGAATAAAAAGATTTAAAAAATGAATAAGGAGGGCAAAAAGCTCCACCATAAGCCGCCATAGAAAAGAGGGGTTGTTTGTTGTTTTTCAAGAACTCGACATTGTCCAGATCAATGTCATTGAAGAAATTATAGTAGGAAAATAACAAACTATCTTCATGCCCATATCTTCGAAGTGATAGGCAGAGGCACAACCAGGGTACCCACGACTAGGTG
>NJDD01002636.1:1529-11771 GCA_002245505.1 Calephelis nemesis
ATCATGACCAACCATTCGAAAAAAGGACCATCAAAATCCTTGTTTTGTTACCTGAGTAATCAGGTAACGAATATACAAAAAAAAACGTACAGACTAATGGCACAGTGCAAATATGGAAAATATGCCTAATCGACATTGATACTCGCCTACAGTCTATTGAAGCAATAGGGTTGTCATTTTTCATGTTGTTTTTTTTATCAAATTAATTACAATAACCAGGTAGTTTTCAAAGAGGGTTGCAAAATCGTGAAAGAAGATCGTCTTATGTTTTTCGTAATTATTGAATTAAGTGTTAATTATGAGATTAGTTAATTTAGGTGGACATTAGTTTAATTTTGTCCAGATAAAGTTCACAAGTGAAATAACTACGAAAAAATTAGCGTATCATGTATTTCCTTCTACCATGCATTTGACACGCAGAAACAAAAATATTAAAAACGATAAAAGTCCACAGATGGCGCACAAACTATATTCATAATGTTTAGAAACAGTAGTTGGTCTTGATAAATGAAGGTGGCGTCCTTATCAAAAATTTAATTAATTATAGAACCTTAATTAAATTTGAACATATTTTAATAATTCATATTGAATAACTTATAAATAAAATTTGTTATGGTTAAATTTCGACCAATGGGCGACCACTTGTTTAAATAAAATCTCCGGAAGAGCACCTGAGTTTAAAAAAATAAAAGAATAATTATAATTGTTAAGTTAAAAGACCAAAGTTTCGATCATTAAAAATCAAGATAAATCATAGTAAAACTGCAAACAAAAAAAGAATGTAAATAAGTAAGTAAGAACTTTAGCGTCGTGGTCTCCACGGACTCACTCCATTGGACTTTGTCGATTAAACAGTGGAGAGTAAAAAAGGCATGTGAGGTTTTTCTTTTTAACGGTGCGTTAAGAGTCTAGAAGCTAAAATAATATTTCCAGTCACATGATCATAGCAAAGCTCATCAGATATTAATAATTTATATGCCTAATGAGTCTTCGATTACAGAAATATGTCTATCAGACAGCTTGCCGTAATGGACAATTAACATAAATGTCTTAATTTTTAAAAGTTTCTGACCCTCCTACTCCCGTACGCCTTGTTCAAATCATCAGAAAATTCCAATATGTACTTATTTGCACGTAATAAGCTCGCCCTACCTTAATCTGACATGCTTAAGACAAGTATATTTTCAAAAAGTAAAAAAAAAAGTATCTTAACGCTCATATCCCCAAAGAGGTAGGCAGAGGAACAACCAGGGCACCCACGACTAGACACCAAGACACCAAGTCCCACAATGTGGCAAACCTATCGCCAACCGGGCACATTTCCAATCCCAAACAACATTTTTTTATTAGAGATTTGGAAATATCTAATTATCTTTTTGTTGCCCGACCAGGGAATCGAACCCGGGACCAAATGCAGTCAAATCCAACAACTGAACCGCTAGACCACGGAGGTGATCAATATACTATATTTTCAAGTTAATATAAATACGTATATTTTTAAGTCATAAAAATAATAGACAGACAACTCTACATGCGCGCCTCTATATAGAGATTTGATACCTAGTAGAGGTGTTTAACAATGGTACAGGGTATCTCCCGTATCTTAATCTGACGCGCCTGATTTACTCCAAAAATCCCCTCTTGGGCTCCCCTACGAAAATATCACGTCGCGATTTTATTGTTCTTATTTCAAAAGGTAGCTTATAATTCCGAAATGTTCTCACATAAATTTACCAAAACCCCACCAGTTTTAAATTACACTTAACAATAAATTAAAAACTAAAACTCAAAAACCGCTTTTTGGTTCTTGACAAAATTAATTTAAAACCACTTTGGAATTATTAGCTATTATTATGACGTCACCAATATAAATGATGTGCTAATTACTAACAAATGTTGTACTAAAAAACTAATTTATGCACTACTAAGCAGTTAACATTAATACTACTACTAACTGCAAAAAATACCAAACCATTTCATTGAGTACCAAATCACGATTTGAAAAATCTTTTTAAAAAAGTGTATGTGTCTCAGCTACGATGCACGATTGGAGTTTACTCCTTACGAAATGTATCTTGCAGCACACGTGTCTCCTACAGCAGATTTAGTTATGTTCATTCTTCTTAAATAAGTATCACCGCAGACATTAGAAGTGTGATCCAAATAGTCACTGTTTTGATAGATAGCGACTCCTCCTGCACGGAGACTACGAAGTATCGCGCAGGAGGAGATCCCGAGAATGAGATACGCTGTGTAATGTATTCCATCTCATTCTTTTACACGTTCAATCCTATAGATATATAATGTGTTTGTCTCTTTTTACGTAACACCTCAGCTTTTCGTATTACACTTGATTTTACTTCTCATAAAATTTCCGTACCGGGCCTTATAACTCAAATCCGAATATCTTTCCGAAATAGTTCCACATCAATTTATTAACATCTAGTAGTATATGAGTGAAATTTAACAATGCATGAATTTTTGAATATGCACTATTAAGTATAACATGAAAAATACTAGTCGGATCATGATAAGACTAACATGGGACTACTTTGAAATCATGACTTATTATAGAACCTATAAAAGAAGCATCAAAACCATTTGAATACTGGCCAAGTAAACATACAAAAAACATATAGTCAACTTAAGAAACTCCTCCGTTTTTGGAGACGGCTAATCTAATAATAAAACTAATCAAAGACGATCGTTTAATAATCAAAATGGGTTTGTTGTCCAGTAAGTCATTTATAAAATAAATTAAAAATAAATAAACAGTTGGCTGTTTATTTATTTTTTAAATGTTTATATATGATTTAAATGACTCCTAAATTGCATAAATTCGTGTTTGGACACGAATTTATGCAATTTAGGAGTCATTTAAATCGTACAATATAGTCTATAAATACCTCTCAAATTGGATGCCAAAAGAATCGAAGCACAAATTGTAATAATTTTTATACATTTTCCAAGCATCACGTAGAATTCCCATACAATATAAACAATTTAAACGATTATAAAGACTTAGTTACGGAAAATGATTGAGTTATACCCCAGTTGAAGTTATTTGTATTTAAAATATCTTGAGAATGTTAATTTATGCGTCATAAATATAACTACATAATTCCAACAAATGCTTTTGTTGGTGTTTTTGTTGTTTTAAATTATTAAGTACACTAATTTAATAAGCTCGAAACAGTGATAAGTAACGAAATAGCCGATATGGTATTAAAGGATGGTAAGGTAGCGGATAAACTTACTTTTATTTAAGACCTAACATCCCGGCCTAAGGTTGGCAGCGTACCATTAGCACCTTTGTCTCTAGGCGGCGTGGATTTCTTACCATCTAAAAATCCGTCTTCTTGTTTGCCTTCGAATATCGTAAAAAAATGTAGTAAACAGCTCACGCATGTAACCGATGCCTGTAACACGAAGATAGCTTATATTTCCAAGTTCTAGAGCTATAATTACTTTTTGTAAAAACACCTGTAAATTTACAGTAATTCTAGAAAATTAATAAAAGTTAATGGTTAAACTCAGATTATTGCTCTTGCCAATTACGTTACTTCTTGTATATACATGTGTTGGAAAGAGATGGTGGGATTTGGGAGCTAATGTATTATGCTAGAAAAAAAAAACCACTTACTCTTGCTTTTAATGCATTTTAGTAACATTTCTTCAAAAAAACTAATGAGGGGAGACTATTCTAGTCTTTACCAGTTCGAACAATGAAAAACCTCCGAAAGAGGAACATCCATAAAATGAGGCTGACACGTTTTGCTCTGGTTGGAAAAGAGCTGGCGGAAAAAGGCTACTTGAGGCTCAGTGTAACACTCACCGAAATGTGGCTGATGTAATTCTTGTTAAGTTAGAATTTTGCAAAAACTGAATACCGTCCTTGATTTTTCTAAGATCTCATCATCAGATTCAGACTCTATAGCAGGCATAAAACAACAATTCAGCACGTTCTTCTAAATTAATTAAGGTTAAAATTGACCGAAAAATTGATTGACATGAATAAAAAATATAGGAGTCAAACATATAATTTTTTTCAAAATACTTTAAAATTCTGATAGTCTGGCATCTCTGTGTGGCAAGTCACAACAGTAAGGATCTGACCTGAAATAAAGTTTGTCGAACCTTTGAGACAATACCTAGTTTTGATAATGTTTTTTTTTGCTTTGGTCTCAATAAATTGCCCATAAGTAATCCATGTAGACAACTTAGTGCTTAATATTTGCAAAGACTCGATGATGAACTTATACTTCTAAGTAAAGCTTTGTTTCCGTTCTTGGCTGTCTACTTGTTCTTGGAAGTATATATCAATATTTTGTGGCTGAGCACCAGTGTCCGCAAATATCTATTCTAGAGTAAGCGGAGCATAAAGTTTTATACCCACCACCTTGTCTATCATTTATTGTCTGCAGTATGATTGCTAGGGCATTTCTTATCTAATACCTCTTAATGGAACCAAACATCAGCCGGGGTGTTTTCAAACGCATATTACTTAGAAACCTTCAAAGACAAAGCTTACTCATTTCTTATAAGTTGGTAACTACTTTACTTATAATACTTACGGTTCGTTTTCTTCCTCATGTTATATCAAAACAAACATTCTAAAGAGTTCTTACACTACAGCATCGGGTTTTATAGTTTAAAGGTAAAATTTTTTATCGTTAGGAGATCCATTTGTTTGATTGCTTTTTGATTCAATACTTGGAATACATAAGTAAAGTAAAGTATATTCCCGCCCATACCCCCGAAGAGGTAGGCAGGGGCACAACCAGGCCACCCACGACTAGCCGAATACACTAAATCCCACGATGTGATAGGTGGCAAGCCTATCGCCAACCGGGCACGTATCCAATCCCGGGCAACGTTTTTTATTAGAAAATTGGTATCTTCTTCACGCCCATATCCCCGAAGAGGTAGGCAGAGGCACAGCCAGGGCACTCACGACTAGCCGAAGATACTAAGTCCCATAATGTGATAAGTGGCAAGCCTATCGCCAATCGGGCAAGTTTCCAATCCCGACCAACATTTTTTTTTATTAGAAAATTGGAAAAATCCAATAATTTTTTGTTTGCCGACCCGGGATTCTAACCCGAGACCTCATGCAGTCAAGTCCAACACCCGGACCGCTCGACCACAGAGGCGATAAATTCGAAAATTGGAAAAACCCAATTTTCTTTTTGTTGCCTGACCCAGGATTCGAACCTTAGGCAGTCAAGTCCAACAACTGAACCGCTAGACCACAGAGCGATTGGAATACATAGAAGGATTAATAATAATTTTAAGAAAATTAGTAGTGATACTGATTGACTGATTTTATACATATTTTAAAAACATTGTATATTAAAATGATACGCTTTGTAACGTTTTTACTTGAGGGACAGATAAGAAGCATCTTAAATAATTACTCTTACAGTATCTTATAATTAAACAAAATAGCCAAACGATTCCGCTCTTACAGCATCTTCGAGGGTATGGCGATATTATACAGTTATAGTTTAAACTAATTTTAATAGAAACATAGCGGTTAATGTATGTTTTAGATAATTAATTAGAAATTTAGTTTTACCAAGTGCCAAGGATGGGTATTGTGCAATATATAGGTACGTTTCCAAACTTGTTCACAAACAAAGTCAAAGACCCAACTGTTAGATACAGATGTAGTTAATGACTTACGTACACATAATACATTATCTGTCGGTGTGTCACAACAAACAGGAAATTAATTATAAGTCTAACCAAACACGTCGTAACTAACGTAACGTAGTGGTGTAACGTGCTTGTAACTTTTTTTTTATGACATTGGAAGGCAAACAAGCAGACGGATTTCCTGATGGTAAAAAATTCCCGCCGCCTAGAGACACCAAAGGTGGTAATGGTGCATTGCCAACTAGAGGCCGGGATGTTAGGCCTCGAGCAAAAGTAAGTTTACCGGCTACCTTACCCTCCGAACCGAAACACGTCATGACATTATGGCGGCAGGAATAGGTAAGGTACCAATCCGGGTGAGTCGCTGCGAAACTCTACCACCTCGTCAGATGTCACGGTGTTAGTGACGGCAAGCCTATGCTCGCCTTTTACGAGCTGCTTGGCAGGAAGGCAGATAGTCTAATCTACAAAGGAGCCCGGACCAAAACTAGCCATTATTTTGTTAGAAAATAAATAAAATATAAGCATATAATGTAATTGCCACTATTGTCAAGTTATCTGATGTTGGTGAAACCAAACGAAATTAAATTGATTTGTAGAATATGTTAGAAACTTTTACATAAATATTTACTACTAGTATTACTACTACTACTACTACTATTACTACTACTATATTTACTGCTAACACGATCTACCACTTTGTGGTCTAGTCACCCCGCCTAACTTTGTGTCGCTTAACCTTGAACAGTTTGTATGTATAAAAATATGATAGAGCCATTATGGTTGAAGGAGTAGATAGGGCGGTGGATTGCTGCGGCAAGTTGCTGTACATCACACTTCCACTAGTGGTCTTGCAAGTGATGACCTATATTTTAATTACTGCTCACCACTAACGAGCTACCTGACAGAGAGGCAGATGGTCTATTTCTACTCAGTGCGCCCTAACTAACACGGAGGGAAACCTGAAACTAACGAGGGTTTCGTTTTCGCAATTTAGCTACGAAACTCTACAAAAGACTTTTATATGTAGACTATCTGACCCAGCAAACTACATATCTTAATATTAATGCTTTGACAGTAGCGCAGTCTATCGGAGCCAACGTGAAACATTCAAAAAGCAACATCTACTTATATTTAATAAAAGTAATTAAAAAAACATTTTCCAGGAGACCAAATTGTGAATCTAAACCATTCTCAAATTCCCTTAAACAAAATTTCTTAAAAAAATTCATAAAAATCCGTTTAGTCGTCTAGAAGTTCAGTGACAAACACACGAACACAAGAATTATATATATAAATAAATGCAAGTTTGCTATAGAGATTCAGCGATAGAGTTTCTAATACAGAATTACAGCCAATTAGCTAATCCGAATAGATTTGAACTAATTGCATCCTGCACTCGTCAGAGGGATTTCGACAGGATTATCCGGAGCCGAGAGGATCACCCGCAGCCAGTTTGTACAGCAGAATAATATTCGGTGCGAGCATAATTCCATTGAATTCGCTGAAAACTGATATTGGCCTCCATAAACTGCAACAAGTCTTTTATATGCAGGATGCTTTATAGCAGTTTACAATTTAGTTCAGGAATTACTATATATACCTAATACACCACCAAAACTCAAGTACTATTTTACGTGACGAAAGTTTTTCCCGTGTTGGTCCGCGTTCCTTTGCAGAATAGACTATCTGCCTTCCTGCCAGGCAGCTCGTACAAGGCGAGCACAGGCTTACCGTCACTAATACCCTGACATCTGACTAGATGGTAGAGTTTCGCAGCAACTCACCCGGATTGGTACCCCCGTCTTACCAATTCCTGCCACCATAATGTCATGACGTATTCTAGTTTGGAGGGTAAGGTAGCCGGTAAACTTACTATTGTTCAAGGCCTAACATCCCGGCCTCAGATTGGCAACGCACCATTACCACCTTGGCGGCGTGAATTTATTTTCATTAGGAAATCCATCTGCTTGTTTGCCTTCCAATATCATTAGAAAAAACTATTTAATTAAGCCTTTACTAATTAGGCAATTTTCTACTTCAATATAAACGAGATACTTTTGCCATTAGACTTCTAAAACATATTTGAAATCTTAATTAAATTGTGATCCCCTAAACCTATTCCTGCCACCATAATGACTGTCATGTTCCGGTCTGGAAAGTGGGGTAGCCGATATACTTGAACGATAGGTTTTCCACCCTGCTTTAGGACAGCAGCGAACCTAGAACTTCTATGGTGTCTATAGGCCACGATTGTTTCTTACCTTCTTGATATTCATGTGCATGTTTGCTGACATAGAAAAAACTTCTGATTTACTTTCTCAACAAACTTTGAAAAATATCTATCTAGATAGGTACTGTAGTGTTTGATAGTTGGGGATTATCTAGGATTTGGTTGACTGAGGGTAGAAGGGGTTAAATGAATAGAAGTGCGAACCTGTTACTTGTGAGTCTTTATTCCAAGTTTGGCAGTTCTGACAAATTATAACAGGCTGTGTTACCACACACACCACAGACTATAGGTACTAGATTTGCAATGTTTTTTTTAATGATATTAGAATGCAAACAAACAGACGGATTTCCTGATAGTAAGAAATTCACGCCGCCTAAAGACACCAAAGGTGGTAATGGTGCGTTGCCAACCTGAGGGCGGGATGTTAGGTGTCGAGCAAAAGTAAGTTTACCGGCTACCTGACCCTCAAAACCGGAACGCGTCATGACGTTATGGCGGTAGGAATAGGTAAGGCAGTGGTACCAATCCGGGCTAAATATACCGCTATAATATGTTCTTAAAGTCAGCGTTGGCTATAGGAGTGTTCCAGGTGAGTAGGTATGAAAGCAATGGTAGCAGAAAAAATTGCTTGTACAAGTATCTTAGCATTCTAGACTTAGATTGGCAACATATCATTAATAGTGCAATAAAAAGTTAAATGAAACCATGATCTGACCAGTTTTGGCGCAATGAGTAAAAATGTGTTCATTAATACTTAAATAATGATATTATTATGAAAGAAATTTTGACTTAAATTAAGGGGAAAGGGATAAAAAAATAAAAAAGGCCTGAAAAATGTTTTTTTTTTTAAATAACTTAGTAACGGTCGGAAATAGAAAAAAAATTCAAGTAAAAGTTGTAAAGAAAAAAATCTTCACAAAAAAGTTCCTCTTCATATTTTTGTTATCTGCTTTAGTTTAGCTGCAAAAAATAAATCCTGGTATCTCGTAAGAGGCAAGCAAAGTATTAATGGATCCTTGCAAACAAGATCACTAGTTGTCGATTTCTGTGGAGCAACATGCCTTCACCATCTTACCTATTTTTGCAGTCATTATGGCCGTTTAAGGTCACGCTCAGGTTTAGTATAGTCATAGCATCCCCGTGTTGGTCCGGACTCCTTTGTAGAATAGACCATCTGTTTTCCTTGCCAGGCAGCTCGTAAAAGGTGAGCAATGGCTCACCGTCACTAACACCGTGAATTCTGACTAGGTGGTAGNNNNGACTCGCCCGGATTGGTGCCACCGCCTTACCTATTCCTGCCGCCATAACGTCGTGACGTGTTAAGGTTCGGAGGGTAAGGTAGCCGGTAAACTTACTTTTGCTCGAGGCCTAACATCCCGGCCCCATGTTGGCAACGCAACATTACCAACTTTGGTGTCTCTAGGCGGCGTGAATTTCTTGCCATCAGGAAATCCGTCTGCTTGTTTGCCTTCTAATATCATAAAAAAAAGCATTATGCTCTTAACACTAGGTGGTGGGTCTTTTGCGAGCGTGACTCAATTGCTTAGTTTGGAACAGTAGCACCGTTTTTACTTGCTGCTGCCATAGCGATATTTTTATCAAGTGTCATATTTTCGTTGGATGGTAGGGTAACCAGAGGACTTGCACAAGTATTCTAAGATCCTAGTAACATCCGTAGGTAACGGTTGTCTTTCACTAACAGGTGACGTTTCGGCTTCCGCTACTTCTTGTATAACAAAATACCACAAATAATAAATAACTGTAATAGCGAATACTCAAAATAATATTATCAAGGATTGAATGTAGACCAGAATTAGGACTTCCAAAATATTGAAACTACAGCCTACAAGATTATGAGACTAGGCTTGAATTGACGACGAGAAAGAGGTTTTTTTACAAATAGTATTATCCGTAACAGAAGATTCACAAGGTAAGGCTACATCAGTGCGCATTCCTGTTCATCTTCTGCCTTCATGATTCACAATATTATAACACATGACTGAATAATTCACAATATTATAACACATGACTGAATAAACATGGTGCATGGATATAACAAAAAGTGGTTTTAGGCATTTTTGTAATTAATTAAAAAAAAATCGATCCTGGATTGAAAGATGCATAGACGTAGATGATATAATGCACTTGAAGCGGGATGCACTGAAAATTAACAGGAAAAATGAAGATTAAGGCAATTGGAAGGGCATAGGTGTGGACATAACTAATCTCTTACCAAACATACTTTTGTATAATAAATAAATAAGTATCTTCACGCCCATATCCCCGCAGAGGTGGGCAGAGGCACAACCAGGGCACTCACGACTAGCCGAAGTCACTAAGTCCTACAATGT
>NJDD01002636.1:23701-35743 GCA_002245505.1 Calephelis nemesis
TCTTCCTCTTCTCGATTTTTCATTTCCCAAATATATTCTTGACACTCTAAAAAATCGCGTTAATATTATTAAGGGAATTAATTAATTTAGTGTCTTATTAATAAATATAGACTAAAATAATTCTAATCTTAATTTAAGTTGACTATAAGCTCTGAATATTATGCATTAAGGATTTTAGTGTCAACATTACACTTCGAGTATTTTAGTCGATGCTTATTAAGGGGCCATATACGGTAAAATACGTCAGCAGTTTACTGTTTTTTTCATACAAAGCAATCATGGATCTTGCTGACAAAAATACACAAGATTAACATGAATATGCTTTACTAGACTAGTGTTTCCAAAACACGATTCATTTCAATTTGCTCGATAGAAAAGAATCAAAAAGTTAACCCTTTTTTTAAAGCAAAACGCAAATGTCTACTTCAAATATGAAAATATCGACACCAGATTTAACGTAAACATAGATAAGTACTATACCTAAAAGATAAGTGTTTCAGTTTTATACTTTTTTTTCAAATTACTTTTATAGTGTCAAAAATAGTGATTTGTCGCTTAAGACGTTTACTTTAGAGCGCCATTGTTCATAGTAATCACGGAACGGGGGAGCGCGGTGATTGGTTCTTCTGACTGACTGAGTATGGGGCCTTAACAAGGCAGCTGCAATATTAACAAGGACTCGCTCGTTTGGTACCACCTCTTTAATTATTCCTGCCTACCATACTGACAGTACAGTCACTGTCACCTTTTAGTTCGAGGCAAAGGTACCAGGTAAACTTACATGAAACATAAAGATTGGCAATGTATTGTATAATGTACGTACACGCCTAACTACACCGACAAACCGCGAGGATCGGGTTCGATTCCCGACGGGGGCAGGCATTTATGTCATGAACATTTAGGTGTCTGTATTTCCGGCTCTGGGTGTTTATTAAATTTATTCTGGTATCTATTTAAGTATTTCTATGTATTACAACCGCTGACTAACACCCATAACACAAGCATATAATTTGCTTTCTTTGGGGTTAGATTCAATGTGTATTTAAATTTTATTAATAATTCAATTTAGTGTAACTTGTCCAGGGATATGTATTTATTTATTAAATATGCGATAAATGGGTTTTCTAACACTAGAAGAATTTTTTAAATCGGACCCGTAGTTCCTAAGATTAGCGTGTTCAAACAAACAAACTCTTCAGCTTTATAATATTAGTATAGATTTACGAAGACGATAGTTAGTGTAGCGCCTTAAGTTAGTAAGAGACATGGCTGATGGCAAGAGAACCTTGACAACGAGTTGCTATACAATACCTTCACTAATTTACGTATCGAAATCTGAAACACTTTCGTTCTGAATATTTAGTTCTCTTAGTGACCAGTAGAGGTGCTGTTCAAAGTCTTTATATAAATAATTTACAAAGACGCTAACGAGTATTATACCGTTAACACATAGTAAGAGCGCCTGTGTGTGTTACTACAGGCGCCCTTAGTAACATATGGACGCCTGTGCTACTAAGGGCGCCCAGTGTAGTAACACAGGGCGCCAAACCAACATAAAACTCGACCTGGCATAATTTTAGGTTGGTTGAGTTTACTATACTCGCAAGCGTCTTCGTAAATTATTGGTGTGAAAACTATGAACAGCGCCTCTACCGGTAACTGAAAGAATATTTTACTTTTGGAACGAAGTTCCTTACGATAGCTTTGGAGGAGACATGGATTTTGCTGCGCGACCGAACTGATAAAAATGTGATAGTAAAACCGTAAGAAAAAGTCCGTGGATTAAAACTATTAAACGAGACGTGCGCAGGTGCGACAGTCGAATAGACAAGCGAGTAGTGTATCTTTTTCTTTCTCCCTCTTTCTTTTCGTTCTCTCATCCCTTCTCTCTCTATTACCACTTCACCCCGCCAATGCATAGTATATACTTATGAATTGTGTTGATTCTACATTAGCCGAAGGAAGTTCGTTCTTACCTGGTATCCCACGACACAAAATTATATTTTTTAGAAGAAAAGCGCTATAGATTTACTTATATCAATTACCAAATCATGGTAAGGACTGTGATATTTTCGAAGATTGTTACATAAATACGACGTATTAAAATGCTCAACCTACAACTTACTGGCTTCACTTATCGGATGGTACAGATCTTTGAAATTTGGTTTTACTACTGTGCGAGGATCACATGCATTTTCTGAAAAGTTTCCATTAACGATTTCGTCTGTTGCATTATTCTATAACAAAAAATAATCAACATGCTAACAAAAATCACAAAAAATCAATATTGTTATGTACTAGGTGTAAATACTTACTTTAAACCAATGTCGTTGATAATATTTATTTAAAAGCATTTATGTTGTAATTTTGATTGTACACATTAAGAATTTTATTTATTTATTCAGCAATATATTCAAAGACGGATTAACCGATTTTTTCATATTGATTTGAGAATATGTTGTTCTCCCAAAAAAAAACTAGCACACTACATTTGGTATTTTCCGAATAGTTTTATTAGGTATATTTTTATGTGATAGATCTGAGAACAATCACACATGTCTCCTGATGGTAAAAGACAACCGTGGCCTTGACAGGTGCGTAGCTGCAGAGATTTTAGGCCCATTAACCATTATGCAAGTCTACAGCAACCCTACCCTCTGAACCCGAACATTGCCGAGTCATTATGGTGCCAGGAATAGATAAGGCAGTGAATTCCTACGTATGGACGTTGCTGTGCACCAGTGGTCTTGTTGGTACTTTCTGTTGAGTGGTCTTTATAACTTGTCCCGGTTTGGAGGGTAAGGTAGCCGGTAAACTTACTTTTGCTCGAGGCCTTACATCCCGGCCTCAGGTTGGCAATTCCAGGTGGCGTGAATTTCTTACCATCAGTAAATCCGACTGCTTGTTTGCTTTCCAATAGCATAATAAAAATGTGAGTGCAAAAGGAGAACTTAATGCTAAATGCATTCTCTCCCGGTCAACTTTTAGGCTAACAGAGATCAAATATGTAGCTACCAAATATACAATAACATAGAATAAAACAATTGAATTTGAACTTTAATGAGATTACCCCTTTGGCATACTAACACAAAATACATATTATACATAAGATTATTTAGTAATACATAATAACTACATATAAGCTGCTTGGCAGGGAGTACAGTAGTACGATTTGAATTATGCGCTTCGGCTATATTCGTCAAGCTTCGGAAATCCGAATGTATTTTAAAGATATCTATATAGAGTTGTTATTACACATAAATAATCATTCAGCTTAAATTTAGATTAGTCCAGCCAATTTAAAAATAAAAGTGTAAAGTGTAAAAAGAGTGAAAAGTGTAAAGCCGAAGCGCTCAATTTAAATAGTAGTACTGTAGATGGTTTGTTCTACTCAGCGGACCCAGACCAACGGGGAGAATATTGTTCTAGAATATTCTATATCTGTAATCTATCACGATCTATAATCTATAGTAAATACAAATGTAACGAACTAAAACTATCTAATACGAAATGTAAGGAATACTTACGTTAATAATGTCTAATAAGAATTGTTCTAATTCACCTTCACTATACTGAGCAAATGTACCTGAAATCAAACTACAAATTAATCAAACAAGCTACAAAAAATCTTTAACAAAATATAAAAAAAGTAAACGCTGGATTTCAGAATAAAGGTCTCAGCACACATATCTACTCAGAAAGGATCGTTATCGCCTTTAGCCGTTCTTTATTGTTTGTATGAAATCATACTGCAACCCACACCGATCGGAATCGTAACGTAACCGAGTTGCCGAGTTGATGTACAGGAACTGCTGATACTGTTTGGGTACGTGCATACGTTAGGTTGACGCCTGGTCGCAAAAGACGATACGGTGATGATCCCTTTCCGAGTTGAAATGTGTGCTGAGACCTTAATTTTTTTGTGTGAGCGATCAGCCTGGTGATAATGTATGACCGTGGCTTAAACACACAATAAATGTTTTTAAACCTAAATACCAAAGATGTTGCAGGTGCGTGGCTGTCTTTTGACCGAAACATTACCCTGTCATAATGGCGGGTCCATTAAGCGTGCGTGTGTGTTAGTGTACATGTTTAGCATAAAGCTGTATTAACTTATAGGTTCCCGGTTGGCGATAGGCTTGTCACCTATCACATTGTGGGACTTAATATCTTCGGCTTGTCGTGGGTGCCCTGGTTATGCCTCTGCCTACCTCTTCGGGGGTATGAGCGTGAAGATACTTACGTTTTTTTAACGTATAGGTAAAACAGTATCTCTCTGCCTAGACGATTTGTAGTACGGTACTCTTACTATCAGTGGGCTTGTTGGTTATAACCCATTTAACCTTTAGTAACGTCCTATGAGCTGCCTGGTTAAAAGGAAAATGGTCGATTCTACACGGGAGACCTGGACCAACACTGGGAAAATCACTACATAATATGAAATAAAGTCAATGCCACTGTCCCTTTTAGCGCAATTTTCGTACCCCTTTTGGACCCCTCCCAAAGTTTTTGCTTCACGTTTCAATATATAGATTCAAAAATTGCTTGTCAAATCTTGATCAATTTTAAACGAAACCAACAGCAAAGCACCTACTTTTAAAATGGAATCACTTAAACTGGTTCACATAAAAATGGTCGATTTGCAAACCTTCTTTTTAAAATTACTTGGACAACAAGATGAAAATAATAAATACCTTTAAAACTAGTCACTAAAATAATCAAATAACAAATCGCAATTATTTTTATACATTTTGGAAACATCACGCAGTATTCCCACACAATATAAACAATTTAAACGATTTCTTGCCTTAGTTACGGAAAATGAATTATAAACTAGTTCAAGTTGTTTATATATAATATACCTTGAGGATAATAATTTATGTCATTAATATATGTATACGTGCAAAAAATGGTTTTGTTGATGTTTTTGTTGCCTAAATTACGCAAAATTTACTAAAATATGATATGTATAAAATGTAATATACAAGCGGCCTGCCCCGGTTTTGCACATAAATATACATATAAACCTTACTCTTCAATCACTTTATCTATTAAAATAAACCGCATCAAAATCTGTTACGTAGTTTTAAAGATTTAAGCATAGAAAGGGACATATGGACAGAGGAAGTGACTTTGTTTTATACTATGTCGTGATTTAATTCTGGGTATTTTCAATAATGATGTTAGTGCCTATTTCATTTTTAAATGTTTGGTTGACAGCCAGACCATTAACCGGAAAACGTATACTTACGGTACTTAAAACAATAACTGCCAATTACTAGTGTTAGTGTTATGTAACGTTTAAAACGGTTATTTACAAAAAAAAAACTTCATGCCCATCCCCGTGCAGGTAGAGGTACAATCAGGATACCCACGACTAGGCGAAGATATTAAGTGCCGCAATATAATAGTTGGCAAGCATATAGCCAACCGCGCAAATAACCAATCCTGGACAACTTCATTTTATTAGAAATGTTTGACATTAGCAGCTCGTAACAGTTTTTTAAAGTATTATTTTTTTATTTTTCCCAGCAATTTTCTAGGTTTTAGTTTCGTAAAAATAAATAAAATAACAAAAAAATATGTAGCAAAATTGATCTATCCATACGTTAAGGCGAGATGCGATGACCACGCGATATTGGGATTCATTTTTTTATATTATATTAAAATACTATTCTAAAATCACATAATATATGCAATAAATTACGAAAGCAAAGTATTAAAACAATGTTTCCTAAATATAATTTTATTCTCGCTCAAAATCAACCAGTCGTTTCTTGTAAAGATGTTTTATGTAAACAGCTGTTTCGGTTTTATACAGTAAGATATATTGTTCTCCGCTTCGCTTTTATAGATTTCAATTCAAAAGCAGTTACAATGGCAGATATAAAAGTCGGGGATTCCCCGTATAGCAGAAATATTTATTTATATAATGATAAATTATTCAGTCATCAGTGTATTTTAATAAGTCATTGCGTAAATGTTTTAGCATATTTATAAAAAAATATATGATACCCGACATTATAGAAGTTAGGCGATGACTGGTTTTTGCAATTTCTTTTTTTTGTTCTTTTTTTAATATGTTCCTAATTTTTTTTGTGTGAGAGGTTAACGAAAAAGCACACAGCTCTACTGATAATAAGATAGAGCTGTGACCTGTAGATACTTTAGATATTACAGATGCGTATCTGTTTTGGAAAACCTATTGCTGCAACATTAATGCGACAGGGATACGTAAGGCCTTCAGGGCAAATTCGTGACTATAACCAGTCGCCTTATTGGGAATCAACTTTTTAATCTGAGCTCGCCTCTTACGGGAACATGGTAAAAAAGTAAGTAAAGAGGCTAGTTTTTCTATAACACTTCGAGCAAAAAAATAAACCAATCGTCAGTCTTGTTTTTCTGTTTAGCCGAGTAATCGTGTAACAAACCTACAGTCGCATTGATTTTGTTCTTTTAGAAATCGATTAAAAAATTAGTTAAAACTAATATTTAAGGAGCAATCTAAAAAACCGTTTGTTTTTTCTGAAAGTTGAGTTCTTGTTAAATCTAAAGAGATTTTCTCCAGGAACGGCAACTTTCTTAAATTTGAATCAATTTAATGAAATGGTCTTAATTTATACCCGACTTTAAAAAAGGACTAAGTAATCAAATCGACACCACTATTTGTTGACCACCTTTGAATCATGACCAACATTTTGGATTTCGAAAAAATAACTACTAAATGGGAACATTTTTTTTAAGTGCTAATGCTTCTGTTTTTTTATGGTAAGGCGCAAGACGTATTATATCTATGTTTTCATATATAAGAATATATTAGAATGTAAGAACGTTTTCATCACCAACATTTAAAGATCTGATAACGGATTGAATTCAAATTGAACACACTATCAAAGACCAATATTTTACAGTACAATAATTAAAACATATTTTCATAATAAAAAGATTTAGAATCTTGCCAAACCCAAAATATTGCTATTCTAAGAGCTTTCGTTACATGTGCTATGTAAATAGTGAAAGTTATGCACAAATCATTAACAACGGTATTGCTAATCTATAAAAAAATTACGAATATCATATAGCTATCTTTTAATGTTAGTCAACATTCAACATGACAATCCTTTTTTAATTTAATTATTAGCAGTTAAAAATAACGCATTGATTGCGATGAAGTTTTTCATATCGATTCTTATCAAATATTTAAGTTGTTTATTACAAGTACCTATTAAATGTTTAACGAAATTGTTCTTACTATTATCTGTTTTAATTAACGTATAGAAGATATCATAGTTGCAAAAGAACATCGCAACCAAATAACACACAAGGCGGACATTCAAGAATTACGACTTATGGGGGACGAAAACATGAAGACATTCACTGTTTTACAATAACATGTTTTTTTAATATTTTTTTTTATTAAAACTGACAGGTAAGTATTTTATACTTTTAAGTTACGTTAGATGTAATGAAGGAGTATGTTTATTAGTTTTTAAACAAGTATTTCGTTTGGCCTGGTCAAATCTTAAGTAAAACGCCCATGCCCAGCACAGAACACGATTCTGATGAACACTGGCTCCGTGGTTGTAGAAATAATAACATCCTTAATAAAAGTATATGAAGTGAAATACATACATTTTCTTATAACAAATTCTTGATGGACAAACCAAGTCGAAAATATAACTATAAGCTATGGAGGTATTTAATGACGTACGTAGACATACTTGATACCTTATCTGTAAGTGTGTCACAACAAACAGGAAACTAATTATAAATCTAACTATATACGTAATTAGACATATTTTAGTTACAAACCTTTATCTAGTTTCTGAAAATCAGTAATAACCGACACAGCAAATTTCTTTATTTTCAACCCATCTCGGAACTGATTGAAACATACATGTGCGATTTCAACCAAATCCATCAAGCCATTTAGCATTTAGGTGAGGAATATGACAGGATATACACAGAAAAAAAGACAATATATTAAAGGCCGCTTGCACGTTCTAGGGTAAAATTGAATAATGAGTTAAACTGTTTTACATACACTGTCTTATTAATAAACACGGCGTAAATTACGCTAAGGTTTAGCCTGGTATTATAGTCTTTATTACACTGTGATACAGACTATAATATCAACTTAATGTTACACCTACGTTAGTCCACGTTTATTAATAATACGGAAATTGTTTATTAGAGTAAGATATTAAACCGAGAAACATGGAAGTGGCCCTAATATTCTAGCATTTAAATTAAGGTCAGAGTTGTTTTTATTACAATTTAGTTTTTTTTATAAAAGATTCAACTTCAAAAGTATTTTCACGCCCATATAGTAGACAGGGCGCACCCACGACTAGCCGAAAACAGTAAGTCCCACAATGTCATAGGTGGCAAGCCTATCGCTAACCGGGCACATATCCAATCCCGAGCAACATTTTCTTTGAAGAAGACAGACCTCATGAAGTCAAGTCCAACATCTGGACCTCTAGACCACAGAGGCGATCGACTTAAACCTAAGTGTGATTCAAAAACTATTTTTTTTATGATATTGGAACTCAAACTAGCAGACGGATTTCCTGATGATAAGAAATTCACGCCGCCTAGAGACACCAAAGGTGGTAATGGTGTGTTGCCAACCTGAGGACGGGATGTTAGGTCTCGAGCAAAAGTAAGTTTACCGGCTACCTTACCCTTCAAACCGGAACACGTTATGACGTTGTGGCGGCAGACATAGGTAAGGCGGTGGTACCAATCCGGGCGAGTCGCTGCTAAACTCTACCACCTAGTCAGATGTCACGGTGTTAGTGACGGTGAGCCTATGCTCGCCTTTTACGAGCTGCCTGGCAAGGAAGGCAGATGGTCTATTCTACAAAGAAGCCCGGACCAACACAGGGAAAATTGCCGGATGTTGATAAAATATCTCGGAATTATTAGTTAAATATTATTTTTGTATTGATAAAATATCTCGGACCTCATCATTACCTACCTTTTCGAAAAAATAATCATCACGAGGGTAATGAAATCAAAATCGGGTTTTATTTTATTGCGCTCAAGTTATTATATACAGTAAGGAGTTGATCGGTAGGTATACCACACATGAAGGTTTACACAAAATTACCAGTGTCGGAATTTAAAGTTTAAATATCTAACCAAATAAATTTCTTCCAACCAACCCAAAATAAATTAAGCTGTTAAAATAAAATGGAATTATGTAAATTGTGCAAGTATTTTTTATATGTATGTATATATAAGTATAAAAGGAGGCAAACGAACAAGTGGGTCACCTGATGGAAAGTGATCACTGCTGCCCACGGACGTCCGCAACACCTCCTGGTGCGTCACAGATACGTTGCCGATCTTTAAAACATTATTATAAGAAATTTCATCAAACTCGTTACAATGGTTTTGCCATAAAACAATAACAGATTGGCAGACTGTCGCATTTGTAATTAGTATGAATAAATATAAAAAGGAGATATAGCGATTAAGTTTCCAATACAGAACTACAGCCAATTAGCTAATGCGACTAGATTTGAACTGATTGCATCCCGCACTCGTCAGAGGGATTTCGACAGGATTATCCGGAGCCGAGAGGATCACCCGCAGCCAGTTTGTACAGCAGAATAATATTCAACACGAGGATGATTCCATTGAATACGACGAAAACTGGTATTGCCTTTTGGTATTATTTTTCCTTTCTTATATTTTAACATTTATCCATATCGCCTCTGTAGTCTAGCGGTTCAGTTGTTGGACTTGATTGCATGAGATCCCGGGTTCCAATCCCGGGTCGGGCAACAAAAAGGAAATTGGGTTTTTTCAATTTTCTAATTAAAAAAACGTTGGGCGGGATGTGTGCCCGGTTGGCGATACGCTGGCCACCTAACACATTGTGGGACTTAGTGTCTTCGGCTAGTCGTGGGTGCCTCGTTATGCATCTGTCTACCTTACTTTTATCCATTTTTTACTGTGTTAGTGACAGGGAATTAAGAAGTATACAGTATTTGTTTTTCTACCTTTAACTAACGCCGTGACTTAGAATACTCAGTTGAATTTCACAAGAGATAAATCTCCAAACCTATTCTTAGTTAGCTATCATTTACTCCAAAATGCACTTTAATTTAAATCTTCTCTTACCTTTTTTAACACTTTAATACATAACTTCTTTATCACTTTTACGTCACTTTTTAACCAGAAATACATAAATCTACACCAAAACGTAAGTCTTTTCTACCAAATATCTTCGAAAAGGTAGACAGAAGTTCAAATAGGGGTTGCCACGTTTATTCCAAACTTATTGCCAACTGATCACTTATCTAATTCCGGACAACGTCATTTTTATTAAAACATGGAAAGATACAATTTTTAAATTGACAGATCCAAGAGTCGTTACCTCATTAATTAGTCAATGCCAACACCGGGATAAATGAGTTCCCGGGTAAAGGTACATGCATAAACCTTAATATATTATCATACATAAATCTATTTCATTTTAATAATCTTCGGGGTTGAATAATCTATAAAGTTTATATGTATTTTAAACTACTAGTCGCCGCCCATAACAAATTTGAATACCTTGTTGATAAGAACGCCATCTTCATTTCTCAAGACCAACAACTTCGTTTCCAAATTTTTTAGTGCGCCGTCTGTGATCTTTTATCGATATCGTAATTATATTTGTACATACATACATACATACATACATATCTTCACGCCAAGTCCCTTACGGGGTAGGCAGAAAGTATCGAGTGCCAGACCTCACGATCCTGACAAACCTGTCTTGCTTCCTTCATATTCATTACCCTTTTCATACAAACACGCCGGTTTCGGAGACTCTTGACACCACCCTCGGATAATATCCGATTGATTTGATCGTGAAATGTCAGCCTTGGTCTCCCCGGGTACCTACATCCATCCACATTCGCATTGTATATCTGCTTTAACAATCTTTCATCTGTCATTCTTTCCACATGACCGAACCAGCGGAGCATGCCCTTTCGCATTATATTTGTTTGTATGTCAAATGCATAGTAATGTGGGTATTGATTTATTTAATAATAATAATAAATTCTTTATTTCGGACCACAAAGATCCACACTTGCTAAGCACTATAATTTATACATTTAAAATAATCAATTACATATTAGAATCATTATAATTAATTAAAATTAGAATCAAATGAAAATTAAAAGTTAAAATCAAAATCATAATTCAAAATTAATGAAAAATAAATAAAATTAAAAATTAAATTACACATTAAAATTAAAATAAAATTAAAATCAACAATTCATTTTAAAATTAAACCGAACTTAAATTAAATTTCATTTCTTAAGATTTATAAAAAACAAATTGTATTATATTATATATTTTAACCTACACATTACTGTCTTAATACGAGCTTTATATTTATTTCAATCAAGACAATCAATTATAGGGGTAAAACACCTTATTATTATTATTATTTAATGATTTAATGTAGTTTATAAGCATTATTATTGAAAAATATTAGCGTTCTGCACTTCTCCTGCACATAAACTATAAGTGTGCCAAATTTCATACTCATAACTGTAGGACCTGTAGGACACGCAGGCAACGTCGCAGGCAACTTCTAGTATTAAATAAATTGACTAATACCACAAACAGGTAATGGGGTTGTCATATCCCGATTCCCAAAAATTAAATATGAAATATACATCACGCAAGGAAAATGCGATGAATCGTATCCAATAAATGTTAATTTCGTCGTCTTTGTTTGAACCATTTTATTTGCGTCGTTCAGTAATTATTTGTTACGTAATTATTGTAATTGTGTTTGTATTTCCCATGAAAATGTTCGTCACTTTGTTAAATATTCATACTTATTACAAACTTGGTAATTTTTGTACTTTTTGTGAGAGAATTGTAAAAGAAAACATTATACCTTTATAATTTATAAGACACTTAAATAATTTATAATATATAAGATACTTTATAATTTATTTTGAAGTTTTTTTTATAACATTGGAAGTCATACAAGCTTCCTGATGGTAAGACATTTCCGCCGCC
>NJDD01002636.1:35891-75768 GCA_002245505.1 Calephelis nemesis
ATGTCACGGTGTTAGTGACGGCAAGCCTATGCTCGCCTTTTACGAGCTGCCTGGCACAGGAAGGCAGATGATCTATTCTACAAAGGAGCCCGGACCAACACGGGGGAAGTTCGACTAGTTCGTATCTTGGTAGAGTGATATTTATTGTTAGGTGTTTAATTTGGAATATACTCACTGAAAATACAATAGGTAACTTAAAATATAATATCTCATATAGGCATGTCTATGTCACGTAGTGAACACGCAAATGTGTATTTCTGGGTGTGACTGTATATTTGTGGCATCTTAACTTTTAACAACGTATTTTTATTTTAGCACTTGCCCTGTGCTTGGGCTAAATTTCTATAAATTTTAAAGAAAGAAATGAAAGTTATGGCCATTCTAAAATGTGAATTTCATCTGTAATGATGAACTCATTTGGTGGGTACTCAGAATTGTGTATCTTTAGGACATAACTACCCGCGTTAACGGGTTGGAAAGGAATTAAAAATTTCGCCACGGGACTTGAATCCTCAGTAGCACAATTGGTTAAAGCATTCGTCGGCTTAAGACGAAAGGATACAGGTAAATTTCTTCTTTCTTTAAAATTTATAGAAATTCATAACTTTTAAACGAACGGACTGATATCGATACGATTATTTGTTTTGTTTGAAAGCTCAAAGCTGACGTGTTGGTTTTAAGCTATAATGTAGACACTTAAAGGTTCTATCGGGGTTCGTTAAAAATTTTAAGGAAAAAAAAGGATCTTCACATCCATATCCCCGAAGACGTAGGTAGAGGCACAACTAAGGCACCCATGACTAGCCGAAGACACCAAATCCCACAATGTGGTAGGTGGCAAGCCTATCGTCAACTGGGCACATATCAAATCTCTGGTAACTTTCATTTTTATTAGATAAAAATAGACATTTTCTAACGTTTTGTTGCCCGATCCGGAAATCGAATCTGAAACCTCATTATTTTTTTCAATTTTGGGATTATATGTATATACTATTGCTATTTATTACTACAGGGTCACTATAGTAATAAATAGAAACATGTATAACACAATCACATATTTTGCGTACTACAGGGTTAAGTATCAAAACAAATGTGTACCCCCTGAACCTATAATACAAAAATGTCTAACACAATACAATAAATACTAATACAAAAATACCAATTTTTGTACTTATTTATTTACATTTTAAAATTTTGGTTGCAGTAATCAGTGCAGGCGTTGAAGCGTAAATCCTGAATAAAGTAACTTTAGGGTTCCATATCCGAAAGGAAAAAACGGACATTATAGATAGGACATGTCTATCTGTCCACCCGTATTATGATAGTCACTTTATTTACAAACTATTTACTAATTACATCAACAAAGTATTCATCAATTATAAAAAAATGCAAGTGTGATTACAAAGTTACTGCAATTTCATGTGCAAATAGGTTTCTTGAATTAATTAAAAGCTCTGCGTTTACAATAATATATTTGGTATACTAGAATAGAATAGAATTATTATTTATTCTTTAAACTGCTTTACGATTTTGTGACTGTTTAGTACTAAACAAAAAGTAAGCTTTTGGGTAGATATACATTTTACCCACAGAATGTTAAGCTTATAAGTCCCAAGAGCTTCGTACAGTTCCTAGAGACGGACGTCTTTGCGGAATACATATAAGCTTAATGAAATTGATAAGATTCGAGATTACAAACAAATCTGTCTGCCTTGGTTATTGTGAGCTATCCAGACATATTCAACACAAATAATCTATTTTTACTACTACGGAACCCTTTGAGGGTGAGTTCAACTCACACTTACGTACTTTATAATTTAAGTATGCGTGAAAACTGGATTAAGTACATAATTAGTTCTCATCTTTTAACTTATTTTTCCATTAACAAAAACATAACAAAGTATGACGGTCCAAGAAATTGTTTGATTTTAATATCCCAGTAAAAACACTGCAGTGAGAGTTTAACTCGATAAGCTATGGCACATTGTATGGTACTGTATACAGGGTTAAGCATACTGCATGTGACTTCCTATTTTATTAAATGATAATTCGTTTAGTTGCCGTAAACTTGAATAAAACACTAACCATAAACACAAAAAATAAAATAGATATTAGGTGACATACACGTGAAATGCTTCAGCGACGGAAAAAATGTTAGTTTAACAACTGTCTTACAAAATTCAAGTTACATAAAATCAAATTTTACTGGACAGAGAGATCCTCAATTTGGACAGTAAAAGAGTGTGACCAGATAGGAGAATCACTTGTATAAGAAACCGTAACAGAGTTTATACATTAAAGTGAGTATGTAGACAATATACGCCCGGGACGTAGTTTTTTTCTCCAACTAATCTATTGCGCAGCTTACCCTTGTGTTACAAATGTCCATAAAAAGTTTCTATGAGTTAGAAAATATAATAATTAAGAATCAGAATAAGATAAAAAAGTTTATTCACGTGAACTATACAAGTGGTACTTGTGCGCGTTGACATTTTTTTAAAGTATGTACTACTGAATCGGAATCACGGCCTCACACTGAGAAGTTCCGGGGAAAGAAATAAATAAATTGCTGATCTTTATCTAAAGCTGAACCATATTATGCCAACCTAAACGTTATTTTTTTTAAGATTCCAGGTATCTAAAAAGTCATCTTCAAGTTCTTATATTTTTCCAAAATAGTAATGAATTTAAATATACAAATCATCTAAAATCTTCTAAAAAATCCTGTGCATATGGAATCCCGTCTTATATTTATAGGCGATTTCTGATATTGTCATTTTTGAAGTTATACTTCTTTATGCGCGTTATTAAAAAAAAAGTTGGAAAAGGAATTTGAATACGCGCGCATCAGTAACATGAAAGTATTCGCTCACTAAAGTTCCAAAAAAACTGTCGGGTGCGGTTGATGGACACGGCTGGAAGTCGCGACTTACAGGGTATCTAGATAACTACACTGAGTCGTGCAAACTATGTCAACACTTGTTAGTCGCGACTGTAAGCCGCGGCTGATAAAATGTTTCCACTTCAAAGTTGAAAGCGATATATGGGGTACCTAGATAATAAAAGTACACAGCCGTTCAAACTATCGGACGTAAGATGCGGACATAACTTTGAACGTTCGGACGTCCGAAAGATACCTGGCGCGCTTGATGTTATCATGTTTAAGTCAGCCGTAAGCGTCCGCGGTTGGCATGTGCACACTTATTAGTCTCGACTGTAAGCCACGTCCGTCAGCCGCGTCCGATAGTTTGTTTGCAATTTTAACGAGTAGTTACTTTCAATTAAATATACAAATAGAACCTCGATTAGTCACATATGCACGTTCGTCACCTCTATTCACTGTTTTCAAATTTATTTAATTTTCCAAATTTAAATTGAAGTTCATTCATCATTGATAGTGTTGTCTTTCTTTTTCCTATCCTATTATTATTTTATTATAATTAAATTTTGTATGCAATTCAAAGCCATTTTTTAATAATAGTAAATACGTTCGTCAATTCTGTTTTCAAATTTAAACCGAAGTTCTTTGATAGTGTTGTCTATCCTGTTCCACTCCCATTATTTTTTTGTTGTTAATTATTTATATGCAATCAAAAACTATTTTTAATAATGTCGAAGATTTTTTTATCTAAATCATACATAACTCAGTAAATGCTGACATTTTTTCTAAAAACTATATATCGCAAAAAACTGGCTCAAAGGTTCTATGTTCTGAATTCTGAGGCAATTAGTGTAAGTTGTATATTTCGGTATTGATATTTTTTTTTAATTAAACTATATATAACTTATGAGAATGGTTACATTTCTAATAGATAGTAGGTATCGCAAGAAACTGGTCTATCTCCAGCTCATTATAATCGGACTACAATAGCTTAATGAACATAATTCCAGATTCCCAGAACAATGTCGCTCTCACAACAGAGCTGAGTAAAGAGAAACTTGTCACAGTGCGGTGCGCGATAACTCGGAAACTATTACGGCAAGTAAAATACGGTTTTACAGATATGCGAAGGAGCTTGGATGTGGTATATTTTTATTTGCTTCATTAACCAAAATTCGTTAAAATTTCCATAATTTATAAGTTTTCAAATAAATGTTTTTTTCTCTTATAAAAAAATAATTTAAAAAACCTTATTTAATTTGGCACTTATATCGAGCTTTGTATGACATAACTCTAGAAAATAGTAATCCGTTTTCAGTTCAACGATTGGTCCCCTTTAAGTAGAATATAAGCTTACTTTTTATGGTCCTACCCTTCTATTCCATTTGTATTATCCTGGTAATATAACACATTCGAAAAAACCAAACTTTATTGATAAACTTATTTATTCACGTATAAATTAATTTGAAATGGCAAAATATATATCCCTCAAAATCTTTCCGCTTTGACAGCCACCTGTAGTTACTAAGGAATAGGAAGTTATTAGATTCATAAGTAGGTATTATGTTAGACAGATTGCTAGAATTGTTTGGCAACGCACCATTACCAGCTTTGTTGTCTCTATGCGGCGTTAATTTCTTACAATCAGGTAATCCGTCTGCTTGTTTAACTTCCTATATTAAAAAAATGTCAAATCGTAAGGACCTTCTTTGTACTACGCAACGGGACACAACCTTACATCCATTCTGAGCTGACTCCAAAATGTTATTTGCATAAAAATGTTTGTTCATTATAATCAGGAAGTTTATGTATTGTAGATTAATACATGATGGGTCTACAGTTCTTCATTACCTGATTTATTGAGGGGAAAATGTGATGAAGCGTCAGTGATATTTAGATTCAATGGCTTCCTGAAATTTTGTAGTCTGGTATGTTAATAAATTCCAGAATTGTATCCTCTAAAGACACCGTCAATTATCGTTATCGTTTCAACGTCCTTCGCTTGAGAAACACAGTATACTAACCCTCCTTCCAAAGGATCAAATAGCATTTGAGTTACTGAAGGAGCTCGTTCCGCGGTGGGCGCAGAAACAGTAACTTCAGAACATGGCCGCGAAAGCATAGAATCATCGAGTACTTGATTTTTCAGGATGAATCGTATTTGATTAGATAGACCGTGTTTTTGGTCGTTTCTGTGACCTAGCAGTCCGGCGTCGAATTTGACTCCGGATAGGTGACGGTCGGGATGGGAAAAAATATGTGTACTTTCATTTTTCTAGTACAAATAACATTGCCGGGAACTGAGCATTTTACCAACTAGCAAAGAGAGGCTTTCCACTCACATTGCATAGCAATTAATGTGGTCAACTGCTTCAGAATATTCTCAACATAAGTTATTTTGTTTGTTACTTTTTGGATTTGTTCAACGTTTTTGATGAAAACTCCCTACATCCTTGCCTTTTTTCCAACGCATTAAACAAAGATTATCATATTTCAATAAATTTATACAAAACTTTAACTAATCATTCATAACATACACACACTCACACACGCAACTTTTAAGATTACTTATTTTAGTTAATTTTGTTTATCATTATTGGAACAACTTCCGTTTGGTTTCCGGAGGTCGCATTAATAACTGCAACACAATCTCTGACTAATGCAATTATTATCGTTGCAACATGTTGTAATTGTATAATTGTTTCAAATAAATATTTTCAATTTCAATAACGCAACCCTTACTCAGGATAAACTCTGTCTATTGGTGAAAGCCGTATAAAATGCTTTGAGTAGTTTTTCAGTTTAATGCAAATAAACAGACGTGACCAGGAAACTTCATTTTACAATATTTTTTTAAAAATTTTGTCAATGAGTTCCAACCGAAATTTAAAACAAGTTCAAAAGCTTATAATGTTCTCAAAAGTGACACTAAATAACTGCATAATTGAAACAGTTTTGTAATCAGTATATACAATTTTTTTGCAAAGTAGATTATTAGCAGTGTGACCCATTTTTCACACGAAGCCGTGTAAAATTTAAATGGGTGCATTTTTTTTAATAAAATTTTATTTTAATCTAATAGCACATCCATTGTCAAAATTTTCTACATCAACGATATTCAGCCGGGTTTGGAACATAAAGGGGAAATTCTTGGCTGCGATTATGAATTTGACGTTAGGTCCAAATATCTCTGGTCTAAGAGCCAGGGCCCCAGGTTACGTTTTTATCGAATATTTTTACTAATGTTATAAACGCGAATTTGTTAGTTTGTTTATTACATTTTCTCGCAAAAACCTTTTGACATACACATCAGACACATTTTTAATTACAATTGCGAGAGAAGCCGTAAAGGCAAAAGCTTCTATGATATAATTATGAAATACACTATTGTTTACGATAGATGCTATTTCTATAAGAAGTATAAGTACCGTTATAAACATTTATTTACTGTATTTAATATACTGTTTATTATTTCCTGGCTACTCTGTAGATTTTGATTAATTTATATCTATCAGACATTTCGCAAGTATGCCAATTTAATTGCTCAAGTATTTTTTATTAAGGTAAGTATCTTTAATCCTGTATCCCCGAAGAAATAATCAGAAGTAAAGCCAAAAATCCACAATGTGATTGGTTGTGAGGGATGGCCAACCGAGCATAAATCCAATACCAGGCAACTGGAGCATTAGTTTAGCTGGCTGGTTGGAGCTCTGGGTGTGGGGCGATTTCAAAGCAAGGTTTTAGGTCACAGTGATAGATTCGCTTTCCAAACGTTGTTGTATATTATCAAAAGATGGGTATATCAAAAAAAGCTTAAGAGCAAGATAAATGCGGTCAAAATCAAAATGCCACGGAATACGTGATGCCGACAGCATTCGTAACAGTGAGATCCGGGTAGGACTGGTGTTGAAAGAAAATGTTTGCGATAAAATAACCAGATAAATGATGCGAAAGTCGATGGATGTAGTTAATCTAGATACATCTAGGTGGACATTCCAATTCAAACCGCTCCCATTTTATTAGAGGGTGGGATCAAAAGTCTCCAAAATCGGCGTATTGATATGAAAAGGGTAATGTGGAGGTCAAACATGACATATTATGGCCCTCGAATCTCTGTGCCAACCTGTAAGAGACTTGGCCTATAAAGGTAGGTACTTTCACAATTTTGTAGAAAAAAATGGCGTCTCATTGACTAATTGAAAGATAATTGACGTCTTTGAGTGTAGCCATATACATGTTACATTAAATATTTCATGCTTCTATGTATATCAACTTTGATGACTGTTGATTGCGCTTATTCTACTCTTATCATTTAAAATTGATTGAGAAGTTATTACTTATTATTCTTAATCATTTTCCTCTGTGGTCTAGCGGTTCAGTTGTTAGACTTGACTGCATGAGATCCCGGGTTCGAATTTTACATATTTAAGCGTTATGGTTATGATCTTCATTTATTTAAAGCTAGCAAGCCCCTCGAACTTTGTTTCACCTGTTCAGTATGGGAAATAATTAAGTATAATTTTTCTTATTTTCAAACCCGGCGAACTTTGTTTCACCTGTTCCGTATGGGAAATAATTAAGTATTATTTTTCCTATTTTCCCTGCAACTTTCCCGGTTTTTCTCTTTATAAGAACTTTTTCCTGATAATAACTAACACAACAATAAAATAATTAGCCAAATCGGTCAGATGTTCGGAAGTTATGCGCTTACCACATTTAGCGATTCGTTTTTATATTATAGACTAGCTAAACTGACAGACGCAGTCCGGTCTTAAAGATGACTATGTTTTTTTTTCATAATAGGAACCTTCTCTGGAGAATAACTAAACAAAAATAACAAAATTGGTATATTCGTTCAGGCGTGGTGTGATGACAAAGGGTAATTGTTATGTTATTTTATGTTATGTAATACCATATAACAGAAATAAATAACAACAATAATAATAAGTTTTGTTATCGACAAAATTGTTGACTAAATACGGGCGTCAGATCTGCAACTATTCATGTAGTTAAGTTTCTGAATTAGTGATATATTGTTGTTTGTGTTCAGCACGCATCGCTTATCTTGTCGAATATCGATACTATGTATTCTGTAGTGTCGAGGTTCCAGCACAAATACCTTTAGAAGTCATTTATGTACTTTGTCTCTTTTAGGAAATAATCTCGAGCTTGTTCGATAGATGGTAAAAGATGAGTACGTTACCCCGAAACCAACGTATCATGGGTCATAATTCTGAGATAGTCCCATATTAATTTTATCATGATCGGCCCAGCTTTTGGGATAAACGCAAATGTTTTCATAAATTGTCCATACATTTTTCCCCGTGTTGGTCCGGGCTCCTTTGTAGAATAGACCATCTGCCTTCCTTGCCAGGCAGCTCGTAAAAGGTGAGCATAGGCTGACCGTCACTAACACCGTGACATCTTACTAGGTGGTAGACTTTAGCAGCGACTCGCCCGGATTGGTACCACCGCCTTACCTCTTCCTGCCGCCATAACGTCATGACGTGTTCCGGTTCGGAAAGTAAGGTAGCCGGTAAAATTACTTTTTCTCGAGCCCTAACATCCCGGCCTCAGGTTGCCAACGCACTATTACCACCTTTTGTGTCTCTAGGCGGCGTGAATTTCTTAACATCAGGAAATCCGTCTGATCCTCTGAACATCCCTGATGTTCTTCATTTTTACATTGTAGTCCAATTTAGAAGAAGTCTCTAAGTATGTAATTTGGGGACCTGTGTAGAATAAACTATGTGCCTTCCTTCCAGGCAGCACATAAGAGGGGAGCAAAGATTAAAGAGGTCATTATCAACAAGACCACTGGTTTTGTAACCCATTCGGGTTCACCACGTTACTTGTTCCTGACGCCATAATGACGATATCGTATTCCGGTTCGGATAGTAGGGTAGCTGGTAGACTTGCCGAATTGGCCTAACAACTGGGCCACATAATATCAACCGTAACATCTTTAGAGTCTTTATGCCACAGTTATCTCTTAGCATCATGAAAGCCTTGTACTTGATAGCTGTCTTACCACAGAAAAAAAACTGATGTCGAGGAACAAGTGGTTTAAGTTATAGGGAAATTAAAAACTTAACAAGCAAATTTTGTTTTAATTTAATAAAAATTTAACTAGTTTTCTCCAGCCCATACGTGTCTTTCGATCCAGTCCAGGAAGTTGTAAACCTTTGTATAAAGTCCAGGGGTGTAGAGCTGACCACATTTGTCAGCGTATACTCCAAATGTTGTCACTCCAATTATCATATTCATCTGACCCTCTTCCGTATTTATAATTTTAAATTGTAAAGGACCACCGGAATCTCCCTGAAAAATGTTGCCGTTATCAGTCTGATTTTTTGTTATTTATGATTATAGCCTTGATGATACAATGGTTCGGGTACTCATACATTTTGAACGCTGTAAAATTAAGAGATTAGACTGCACAAATACATACATACATACATATCTTCACGCCTAGTCCCTTACAAATTAGGTAGAGAGGATCGAGTGCCAAACTTCACAGGATCGTGTTTGCCTGGCTTCTACCACATTAATTACCCATACAAACACGCCGTCTCCAAAAACGACGTGTTCGTATAAAAAGAATAATGAATGTGAAGGAAATTTGGCAGGTGTGCAAGGAACGTAGTACTTATCAATCAATAAACTCTGAGTACGTTCCAATGACAACTATAAAGTAACTAGTCGAACCGGTGAATTTCATATAAGATAATAACAACTATTGTCATCAAATCAAAGCATTGTTTTTTCCATTTTTCCTGAAATTTTCACAATTTTTCTTTTCGTAACCTTTTCTAACAATAAAAAAAGAATTAGCGAAATAGGTACTTCCATTCAGGCGTGTTGCGATGACCACGCGAAAAGGGGATCCATATTGATACATATATAGATTAGAAAAAAATATACTAATCAACTTTGAAGAAGTTACTGTCATATTAGTCACCGTCAGTGAAAATTGTATGCAGCGATCTAATAGTAGGGGAGCCCAAGAGGGGATTTCGGATTAATTCAGGTGCGTCAGATTAAGATATGGGAGATACCCTGTACCATTGTTGAACACCTCCACTATGTATCAAATCTCTATATAGAGACGCACATGTAGGGTTGTCTGTCTATTTTTTTAGCTTGAAAACATACTCGATCGTGTCAAATTAAAGTACGGCGGGCTTATTGCATGCCAATAAGTCTATGTTTGAATTTTCTGATGATTTGGACAAGAAGTACAGGAGTAGGAGTTTCAGAAACTTTCAAAAACCAAGTTATATGTGTTATTAACATTTTTAATTATTTATACGGGATACTCACGATCTTCTTTTATTTTATTTGTACAAATAAAATATTTAAGTTTAAAATCTTATTTGTGTTAATTGTCCATTACAGCAATCTGTCTGATTGACATATTTCTGTCATTGGAGACACATTAGGCATATATATTATTAATATCTGATGAGTTAGGCTATGGTCAAGTGACTGGAATTGCTATTTTAGCTTCTAAACATCTGACGCACCGCTAAAAAGAAACAAAACAATTTTGGAGACTCTCGACACCACCTTCGGATAACACCCGAGCGATTTGATCGTGGAATGTCAGCCTTGGTCTCCCAAGGTACCTACATCCATCCACATTCACAATTTATTTATAGATTTGACTGTCACTGGCGAATAACACCTTTCCTATTCCTACATCCATAATGAAAGTATCGTCTCCCAGTCTGGAGGTAGTCCGTAAACTTATACTTATAAGATAATAATAATAATAATAACTCTTTACTGTACAACAAAAACATATTAAAAGTACTACAACTATTACAACAGCAAGTAGATTATTCATACAAATGGCGGTTTTATCGCTAATAAGCGATTTATCGATTTCTTCCAAACAACCAGCATTCAGAAAAAAAATAAAAAAAATATAGAAATAAAGAGACATAGACAAATGGATCATTGCTGAAACGAAAAGAGTAATGTGCTTGTCCACCGTTTTATCTCTTTCAAAAAATGCTTAGGTCTCAAGAAAAATAAGTGCGGCTATCTCTAAAATAGTACCTGTCTTCTAAAAAAAGAATCACCAAAATGGATATTGGCGGGGTAATTAATTTATAAGCATACAAAAAACGTACTGTGTAATTGAAAGCCACCTACCATTAAAGCCGGTAAATACCATTTAACAACGTTTCTGTTGGAATTTTTAAGAGAACTTGTTTTTGTTTAAGGAACTAGGAATGTGTTTGAGTCTTCGCACGGATAGACAAACAATGTTATTATACATACAAACATTTCTATTGAATCATTCCATATACTCACACAAACGCACACAAATACGCATACATGTTTGCAGTCTGGTAAAATATCTTACTTGGCAGGTATCAGATGGATTCCCAATGTTGCCAGCACAGATCTGACGATCCACTCCCCACCAATTTCTGTTATGAAATGATTCCAGCAGCCTATCACATGTTTTCGTCTTCACTAAGCTTACTTCTACAACTTTAAGCTTATCATTGAGCATTGTTTGAGCTGCAGGTTCTGAAAATATATCAACGTTAAAAATTAATTTACAGCATTTTTTATCGTAAGTATATAAGACGGTGAACAGACCCACGTTTCACACACACACACAGACACACACAAACACACACACATACACACACAGTTGGCATATAAAAGCTAAAGATACCATAGACATTGTGGCTTGTGCAAGTCTACCGGTTATCCAACCCACCTTGAACATGATACAGGTGAGACAGTGGATCCCTGTCCTTGCAAAATGTTGCCCATCACTTTTATTATAATATTGGAAGGTAGGTACACAAACAGAAGGATTTCCTAATGGTAATAAATGCACGCTGCTTAGAGACACCAAAGGTGGTAATGATGTTAGGCCTTGAGCAAAAGAAAGTTTACCGGCTACCTTACCCTCCAAACCGGAACACGTGATGACGTTATGGCGGTCGCAAGTAAGGCAATGGTACCAAACTTTACCACCTAGTCAGGTGTCACGCCGCTAGTGACAGTAAGAATATTCTCACCTTTAACAAGTTACCTGAAAAGAAGGTAGATGGCCCGGACCAACACGAGGTTTTACTCTACCATCACCGAGACAATGAATGAAAAGGATTTTTTTATGGTATTGGAAGGCTAACAAGTTGGCGGATTTCATGATAGTAAGAAATTCACGCCGCCTAGAGACACTAAATGTCAGTTTGGTGCATTGCTATCCTGAGGCTGGGATGTTAGGCCTCGAGCAAAAGTAAGTGTACTGGGTACCTTATAAGTATAACGGCTACCTTACCCTCTGGACTGGACCACGTCAACTGCAAGCACTAATTTTATACATACGTTAGTAATAGTTAATACGGTGGTACCAATCCGGGCGAGTCAGAAATGATAGAAACTGATTTGCATTAATTGAACGTTGTTTCAAAATTTGATTATTTCTTTTGAAAGGAATTTATATACACAACAAACAGTTTTGCTTACGTTCATCTGTCGAACCCCATCCAGTGACCGTCATTACTTCTTTAATATTGTCAACCCTTTTCTCACCCCATAGGCAAGCTGGTTGTAAGAACTTGTTAAATCTTAAAACTCTGTCTACTTCAAGCAGTGCTATATCATTGTACTTGTAAGGAATAGTATACATTGGGTGAACTATGACTTTCTTGATATTAACGTCTACTGCTGGCGGGAAATCAGGTGGCTGTAACTAGAAATATAAAATCTCTATTATGATTTCTCTTAAATCTAACTTCTCCACCTACCAGATTGGAACAAGATTTGGAGCGTTTGTTGAATCTCTAGAATAGTTTTTCTTGAGTCTAACAGCTTCCCAACTTTCCAAATTGGAACACAACTTGGAACGTTTGTTAATTATCTGAAATAGTTTCCTTTAAGTCTTCTAGCTACCCAATATTCCAGATCGGAACACGATTTGAAGCATTTGTTAAAATTTCTAATAAGATTTCTTTTAAGTCTAGCAGCTTCCCAACCTTCCCAATCGGAACACAGCTTGGTGCGTTTGTTAAACCTCTAAACCGATTTCTCTTAAGTTCACCAGCTACCCAATATTCCAGATCGAAACACTACTTAAACGTTTGTTTAAATTTCTAAAATGATTTCTTTTAAGTCTACCAGCTACCCAACCTTCCAGATCGGTACACGACTTGGAGCGTTTGTTAAATCTCTTACACGATTTCTCTTAAGTCTACCATCTACCCAACCTTCCAGATCAGGATACGACTTGGAGCGTTTGTCAAATATTTAAAATATTTTTTCTTAAGTCTACTGGCTAGCCAACCTTTTCAGATTCAGATTTCAGATTTCAGATTCAATTTGTAAAGGTAGCTTGTCTTAAGGTAGTTATTTATTATCGCCTCTGTGGTCTAGTGGTCCGGGTGTTGGACTTGACTGCATGAAGTCTCGGGTTCAAATTCCGGGTCGGCCAACAAAACAAAAATTGGTTTTTCCAATTTTCTAATTAAAAAAATGTTGGTCGGGATTGGAAATGTGCCCGGTTGGCGTTAGGTTTGACACCTATCACATTGTGGGATTCAGTGTCTTCGGATAGTCGTGGGTGCCCTGGTTGTGCCTTTGCCTACCTCTTCGGGGATATAGGCGTGAAGATACCTATTTATTTATTTATATGACATGTTGCTAAGATATTGTATTTATTTAAAAAGGGTCGGCAAATAGGCATGCGGAGTACTTGATGGTGGGTGATCACCGCTGCCTGCTAACATCACAGATGCGTTGCCGACCTTTCAGGAAAGAAATCGCTCTTATCATGAAATTTCGTAAATCGCATCCATTTTATTTGTATGTAGTTACACTAAGAAGTTGTATTTTTTACAAAAGAATCGGAAAACGGGCACGCGGATCACTTGATGATAAGTGTTCACCGCAGTATCCGCAAGTTCGTCAGTCGCATCCATAATTGAAAAGTCTGTCTCAGACAGTTTGTACCACAGAAATGTTGTATAAAGTAAAAAAAAACGTTGGCATCATACGGTAGAATATCGCCACGCATTAAGCTGATGGGTATAAAACTTTAGGCTCTGTCGCAATGTCCAAAGTGAAGGTTCAACTTCATAGCAGGTATGAAGCTAAACAATTCCTTGGTGTAGCACTATTGGTCCTTTAGCGTTGCACCAAGGAAGTGTTCCGATTGGAATGAATTCGGTGATCATTGTAGCTAAGAATCATGTCGATCACGTTATTTTTTTTTATGTTATAGGAAGGCAAACAAGCCGATGGATTTCCTGTTAATAAGAAATTCACACCGCCTACAGACACCAAAGGTGGTAATGGTGCGTTGCAAACCTGAGGCCGGGATGTTAGGCCTCGAGCATAAGTTTACCGGCTACTTTAGTGTCCGAACCGGAACACGTCATGACGTTATGGCGGCAGGAATAGGTAAGGCGGTGGCGGTCGCTGCCAAACTCTACCACCTAGTCGGATGTCACGGTGTTAGTGATGGTAAGCCTATGCTCGCCTTTTACGAGCTGCCTGGCAAGGAAGGCAGGTGGTCTATTCTACAAAGTAGCCCGGACCAACACGGGGAACGTTAGTTTCAAACGTAAAATTTTGCATCGAATTCGTCCATCTTTTCAAAAAATATGATGGCATGGCGTATCTGACGCACACACAGACACGTCCACTTTATAACATCTCTCTTTTACCGAGGTTGTGTAATACAGCAGCTACTTACAATATTTGTAGTTCCCAATCTAACAACAGCTGGTTCCGTGGATGTCACACCTGGATACGAAATGTTCGTGCAGTGAGCTGCAGTGAGTACGAAGTTAGGGCTGATCAAACTGGATCCACATAGGAACCTCAAAGAGTTGTCAGTTGTTCGCCATCCTAGAGCACCCTGAAAATGTATAACATAACTAATATACTTCTTTATAGTATTCTAGCTGCTCCGGCAAACTTCGTTCCACACGTTCAGTTTGTATAGGAAAAATTAAAATGTTGTTTTTCCTAGTCTCTTCACAGTAGAAAAGGATATAAAGTGTCCTATGTTCGTCTCCTGCTTCAAAATTATCTATTAATTTTCAGCCAAATCGGTTCAGACATTCTTAAGTTATAAATAGCGCAACTAACGTGACTTTCTTTTAGGTATTGCCGCGAACTACATACACACGTGGAAGTTACTTTCCATGGTAGATAGTAAAGGTGTCCTTAAATGTAATAGCTACTACTTCATAAAATTTGTTTAAAATCCGTTCAGTAGATTTTTGTGTAAAGTGAACGGATAAACCATATAAAAGTAATAGCCCTTGTATGGGGCCATATGTAATTCTGTATAGAAAAACAAGCGACGATTATTAAAAACTGCTTTATTATGTAAAGAAAATTGCCTCTGTGATGACTCAAAGTTGGCTTTGACTACTACTAAGGTAGTCGTCTACCTGAGGTTTCTTTTTCATGATATTGGAAGGCAAACAACCTGATGGTAAGAAATTCACGCCGCCTAGAGACACCAAAGGTGATATTAATGCGTTGCTAACCTAAAGCCGGGGTGTTAAGCCTCCAGCTAAAGTAAGTTTGGCGGCTACCTTATCCTCCGAATCGGAACACATCTACAGCAGGTACTGACGTTATGGCGGCAGGAATAGGTAAGGTTAGGAATAGGTCTACTCCAATTTCTGGGTTAAATTGGTTATTAAGATTGCTACTGAAAACGTTGCCACCTATCACACGTTCAGCCAATCGTGTGTACCTTGGATTTACCTCTACCTACCACGTCGCATACATAGGCATGAAAATGTTAACTAATATTACGTTCGCAGATTTAAACAGTGCAATCTGTCCATAAGATATACCTGTCCCTCTCTAATATTAGATAAATACAACGTGCACAATTATTAAAAAAAAACCCAGCCCCGATTTCGTTTCTCTAACACAATTTTATAATTCTCTTAATGCAGAAGCAGTTCATAACTCCAAAGCCATTTTTTTTAAATATATGTCTTTCAATATTAACAAAATGTTTTACAAACATTAAAAAAAAAATAACTTATAATAAATTATTTTAAGAAGTACTCCGCGCTTTTAGCGATAAAATGTTGTTTTTCTTAAACATTTATGACTTCGAGGTATTTCAAATTTTATCAAAATTTGTCTTCTTATATCATTAACATATTCAAATTACTCATGGTACGACCAGTAAAGTTATTTTAAAACTTTATGAAAAATACCCAACGCTTTTTAACGATAAAATGTTTTTTTTTTTAAATATATATCTCTAATCATATAAATCTTATCAGTCTGTGTGTGGTATTATTAAAATATTTTAATTACAGATGTTACAGCTGTAAGCTCGTTAAATAATATTTAAAACAGAAAATGTTTTTTATAAACTTTTTATAGAGATACCAGTGCCCTTTTTAGTTATTTATTTATTTGCATTAAAAATAAACATATGATTAACAACAAATGTGAAACATAAACACGTAAGAGTTTTTCTGTGTACTATTTTATTGCATACTTGTATTTAATATAAAGTTATACCATGTGTGGATACTCGGCTGGCTTTGCGTCATCTCCACGAATAATAGCTGATGCTCCTGAACCTAAAACGATAACAATAATTTTAAAAATGCCCTGGTTCCCTATTTGTGTGTGACCTGAATACTCTTGTTTCTACCTGTACGGGAAATTCGAGTTTGAGAATAATATAAATTCGTTTTTTCACCTCGTCGATTTCGGGATTATGATTGTAATGTTAATCAACTGACATGTAATTAACAATGATAGCTAATAGATTATGATAAATGGGTGGTTGGACCACAGCTAAATACATTTTTGTCAACATTTTATCAGTGTTCGCTATTATAGTATTCCGGTCTGAAGTGTATACTTGTCATTAAACTTACTCATGGTGCTTAGCTTGGATTCAGTTTGGCAACACACCAACATTATCAAGAGATCCGTCTGCTTGATTGCCTTATGTCATACAATTTATTAGTACCTTTAGTAGTAGCAGTTCTTGATTAGAATATGATATAATGTAAGAAACTGCAACCGGCCTTAATTAAATGAAATCAGGTTCATGGAATATGTTCGTACACTTAATAGATACTATAATGTATTAAAATACAGGTTGTTTCATTTTTAAAATACTAATAGTCAATAAACTTACAGGTTTGTAAATGCTTTATTTCTTCGACACGATTATTTATTTCCCATAGGTAATCTAAACATTCTGAAAAACCAAACATTTTAATGGTTAAGAAAAATACTTGATATTATAATTGATTCTCATTTGTATTGCATAAATAGAACATGCAGTGGTTAGCTACAATCTACAAATAACAGAATATACTTTTGAAATGTATGGGTCAGATATGCGCTATATAGAGGAACGTGGAAGTGGGCCTAAGGATGATAATGATGGAAAGTGATCACCTCCGCCTACGGACATCCGCAACACCAGGAGTATCACAGATGCCTTGCCAACCTTTAAGGAATTATTATAAATCATCCTACTTGCCTTCTGTTCTATAACAAAAACCGAGTAGGAACTGACAAATCATCAAACTATTACCCCCAGCTATTACCCCCTCGTGGCTAATGCCTCAGGCGTAGGCTATATGTAATAGATATTACAATGTTGCAGATACTAATTATTATACGTCAATATTTACAAGAGGCTACTCGTAAACAATTACGATGAAGATGTTCAAATATTTCGACAAAGACAAGTATCCCCTTGGGGTGTACCTTATTATAACAAACTATTCCCAAGAAATACAAAACATAATACTTTGTTATTGCGGGATGGTTTACGTTACTCGATATCGTCGCAATTAGGGAGTTGTTTTATATATTTTGATATATCAAATTCTTATTAATTTATTTATTTTTTTAACACTTTATTGCACACACAAAAAAATACACAAAATACATGAGAAGTTAAAAATGCACAAAAGGCGAGCTTATCTCTAACTAAAGAAATTTCTTCCAACCAACCCAAAAAAATGAAGCTGTGAAAATAAAATCGAAGTCATCGTTTACAAAAAACAATTAACTATAGCTTTGCTTAGGACAAATAAATAGAAATATAATAATCAAGTGTGTAAAAAATAAAACAGGTACAAAGATAATTATTAAAATATCTTAGTAGGATAATGTATGAGTATATTATTGTGTCAACGATAAGTAATGTTCCTTCAATCTTTTCTTAAAAGTAGGTAAAGTTAAATGATATGAGTCTGGTTCGAAACTATTTAAAAATTTTAAAAACCTGATTACCTACATGGCGATACAACGTGACATTAACCCTGTATTAGAATATCCGAATCTAAATTGCCTACACGTAGCTGATCATAGAATTATTTTTTTTAATTATAAACTATCTGTTCCGACGAACTTCGTTCCTCTAGTTCAGATTGTATGGTAAAATTAAAATGTTGTTTTTCCTAGTTTCCTCGCAGTTTTTCCTTTTTCTTATCTTTTAAATCTTCCCTGGACTTGAACAAATAATTCAAAACCAAAATCAGCCAAACCGGTTTAGCCGTTCTCGATTTTTAGCGAGACTAACTAACAGCCATTGATTTATTTATTTATTTATATACATATAGACTCAGTGTATCAGGAATCATTTTAAAAGTGCATGGTATTCAAACATACTGGAAAGAATACACTATTTTTTTAAGTATTCACTTTCACGTTTTTTAACCCTCAAACGCATCAGATAATAATATAAGAGATGTACGATGTAAGCTAGTACGATGGTAATAAACCGTCATTATATTATCATATAAAATGCACATATGCATACAAATATACGTCTTTCAAAATTGTTTTGTTGCTAAATATACTGCAGCACGCCAGATCACGGTGCGGTGGATTTATCGCATGCCAATAAGTTCATCTAAGTAGATAGACAACTTCAAATCTTTCCTGGAACTCCTAGCTGTAGTTAACTAAACAAAGAATAATTTCTTTGCTTAGTTAACTATGCATAGACAAAGGATTTTGAAGGTATACTTCTTTTGCCGCGTTACGAAAAGATGATGAGGGTAAATTTTTACGATGCGCGCGCACACCGTCACGAAAAGAAAAACCGACATGATGAAGTTAGCTATAGATAACATTTTAGTTTTTATTAAATATTAAATAAACTTTATTTAACTGAATAATGTATTATAATAAAACTTTTAATGTATTAAACACCTTTTTTCTATGGTTAGTGTCATTTTGTCTACAAATGTAAAATAAGACAAAAAATAAAATTTTTAAAAAGATTTTTATCTTCATACGCCGAAGAAGTATAACTTCTAACGCGTGTACATAAGTACACACACAATTTTTTTATAATTTCTTTCATGTATATGGTTGTAAATTTGACAAAAATTACTTCTCTCGCAAATTCTGTAATCATATTTTGAGAAATTCGGTTTCTTTGGTTGCTGAAAGCTGTTGCATGATCGTGGTGAAGTTGAGAACAGGTTATCAGGTAGAAAATCAGTAGCACGACGGTATCTTGTTGCTGCACAATCTAAAAATAAACAGTGTTTTGATAAATTTTAAAGAAAGAGAAAATATTGCCCCAGACAGGATTTGAACCTGTAACCTTTCGTCTCAAGCCGACGAATGCTGTAACCGTTTTATCTACTGAGGATTCAAATCCCGTGGCGAAATTTTTAATGACAAAAGCTTTCATGACGAATGCATTTTTTGTTAGCTCAAACTAAGCGATTGCTTAGAGATACCAGAGATGTCCATATGTTGTGACCTTAAAGTGGGGTGTTTTTTTTTTACCTGATGCAAGAGAACGTTATATTTTTCACTATTACGAGTATCAATGAATTTTACCGCCTCGTTGTTCGCGGGCTGCCGCGAGGGTTAGGTTCGATTCCCGACCCGGGCATACATTTTAGTAATGAACATCACGATGTCTATTTCCTGACCTGGGTGTTCTTACTATTTTTTTCTGGTATTTGTTTAAGTATTTATATATATTAGTATAGTGGACTTACACCCATAAGACAAGCACAGAATATGCTTGTTTTGAGGTTAGATCCAAATTGTGCAATTTATCGAGGGTAATTTATTTATTTATGCAAGAGAAATTGTTACTACATATCTTTCGGTAACATTTTATATGATTTAATTTTTCAATAAGCAATAGTAATAATAGTAAGCAATAGTAGGTACTATAATAATAACAGTAGGTTATATAATATAATAATAGTAGGTAATAGTAGGTATGGTGTTGTCATGCTTGTCTCAATTTTTTATGTGTACTTAGGTTTGAAATTTAAAAAACTTATAATTATGGTGCCAGGAACTTTGTAATTTTTTAAATAATTAAGATGAAGATTAGAGATAAGTATAAATCAAGCTTACAAAACTGATGTTACAATTTGCAACGATGAGGTTTTTGTTTTTAAATACATACATACATACAATACACACAAACACTATTAAGCAAAAACATCTCGTATGCATTAACAGTGTCATTGAATATTTTGTTTAATTTCTTATTGAATATTGAGTTTAGTATTACATAAATAATATTAAACCAGTTGCCTTAAGACACTATGTTTTTGGACTGTGGTTTTCCTTAAAATACCTCGTTACCAGTTTAAAATTAATGAACCTTGACTCGACGTCAATTCTTAATACACCAAATAATAAAAAAGGTTCGGATCAAGATGTATCTAATGAGGAATGTTATTCAGTAAGTGTGAGCGATTGTCCTGTTTTATAGTAGGGGAGCCCCAGAGTGGATTTTTGGAGTAACTCAGGCGCGGCAGATTAAGATACGGGAGATACCCTGTACCACTGTTAAGCATCTCCATTATGTATCAAATCTCTATATACATTCGCGCGTGTAGGGTTGTCTGTCTAATTTTTTTTGGCTTGAAAATATACTCGAGCTTGTCAGATTAAAGTACGGCGGGCTTATTGCAAGGCAATAAGTGAATGTTTAAATTTTCTGATGATTTGAACAAGACGTACGGGAGTAAGAGGTTCAGAAACTTTCAAAAATCAAGTCATATTGTCTGATTGACATATTTCTGTCATCAGAGACATATTAGGTATATATTTTATTTATATCGGATAAGCTTAACTATGGTCAAGTGACTGCAATTCTTATTTTAGCTCCTAGACACTTAAAGCACCGCTAAATAGAAAACCTCACATGCCATTTTTTACTGCACATTTTGCATCTCGGGCTCCTCTACTATTATTTGGACCGTTTTATAACACTGGCCTGCCGAAATTTTTCCCCGTGTTGGTCCGGGCTCCTTCGACGAATAGACCATCTGCATTCCTGCCAGGCAGCTCGTAAAAGGCGAGCAAAGGCTTACTGTCACTAACACCTTGACATCTGACTAGGTGGTAGAGTTTTGCAGCGACTCACCCGGATTGGTACCACCGCCTAACCTATTCCTGCCGCCATAACGTCATAACGTGTTCCGGTTCGGAGGGTAAGGTAGCCGGTAAACTTACTTTTGGTCAAGGCCTAACATCCCCCGGCCTCAGGTTGGTTACGCACCATTACCACCTCTGGTGTCTCTAGGCGGCGGAAATTTCTTACCATCAGGAAATCCGTCTGCTTGTTTGCCTTCCAATATCATTAAAAAAAAGAAATAAATTTTTGGTTTGGTGCAGTTCTGTTCGCATCTATAGTCGGTAAAGTAGGTAGTGTGAATTACGAGTACATTGTTGTAACTACATGTCAACTGACAGCTCTAGCTTACCTATATTTCTCATTTTAACTTTTTTCTGGTTTTATCCGAAATCAGTCCGTATTCCAATTACTTTTATGATATTAATTGTATTACTTATCTAGGACAATCTCACTCAAGAAAATCACTCAGTAAATTTCCTTGGTGTATTATTTCCAAAATAGATTAATACTTTCTCTAAAATATGTATTTCGTTTCAATTTTCTGAACACGAGCTGATACGAAAAAAATGACTAGATTTCTCGTATTAGCTCATTGAATATACCCGAAATTAGGTAAATAAAATCTTAGGCACCTAAATGAGTGTGAGCCATTGTAATAAACAGGGAGTAAATTACTCCAAGGTTCAACCTGGTGATGTAGTCTTTACAGACTATAACATTAACTTTATTTTACTTTACGTCCATGTTTATTAATAAGACATGGAGAGTTTTTCTTTTGTATAGACTTGCATCCTTGGCTTAAATCGCAATTTTAATTTAGCGGCGCACCGGTAACATCTTTTATGACTTTAACATACAGTGGTCTCTAATGATAACTAGCTATTCGGATAATTTTTTACGCCTGTGTCATGATTTTATCATTAGTTTTAAAATATTTATTATACCTAGTAGAAGATCCGAACCTACATTGTCGTACACCGAGCTGATAATAGATTGAAACATATTTTGTAATAAATTTAGGATATTAGAATCATATTAAAAATGAGCTTTATTAAAAATTTCTGGATATATTTTTTTAAATTGATGATTTACTTTTTTTGTCTATTTTTTTACAAACAACCCTCTATCAACGTAAAACAGCCAATAAGTTGTTTTTTTTTTGTCATCCAGTCAAATAAATGTAACTGGCTGTCGCTAAAAAGACTCCCTTTGTCATTTCTTCTTGATTTGAGATCGTTTCCCTAACTGCCACAGCCTGCATTGGTATACCCGGCGTTGACTTTTCGAGTGATGCTTAACTTAGTGGTCATCTGGAGGAGAAGGTGAAAATAGCCTCTATAAAATTTGGCGTGCTTTATCAAGAGAGACGGTGGTCATCTGGAGGAGAAGGTGAAAATAGCCTATATAAAATTTGGTGTGCACAAGAGAGACAGTACTTCAAGCTGACCCATTACTAACAACTTTACAAAGCAAATTCGGCCTCACGTGGAGTACGCTCTCAACTCTGGGCAGACGCTCCCCAGTACCAGCACCTTCCTTTTGACCACATTCAACGAAGAGCATCTCGAATCGACAAAGATCGGGCAACTACCAATCGACTTATTCTTTGTCGTCGCGTAGAAATGTTGGGTCACTCTGTGTTTTCTATCGCATCTATCATGGGGAATGCTCTGTAGAAATGTTTCGTTCAATTCCTGCTACTGAGTTCCATATTGGACATCGCATCTTCACCAGATAAATAAATAAGATTTTCAAAATTTTAAAAGCACAAACTGTATATACTTGCCAATCATTTACCAACGAATGTTACTACAATTTACTGGTAAAATCTAAGATATTAATCTCAAGCTAGTGAACTCACTTTAAGACACTAGCAAAACAAAAATCTGCTTATAAATAAATATCAGTTTATATACAAGTTTCTTTTAAATTTAACGGTTAGTTTATAGCTGGATAAAAAAGCATTTTTCGAATTACACATTCGAAAAATAAGACTTTTTAATACGGAATATACACAAAGTAATTTACCTGCTAAGTAAACTATAAAAAATACACTAAAACACTTTAAATTCATTTTAAAATAGTAGACACACTTCAATAATATTTGTTTGCCAGAAGTTTAACATAAACGAGTTATGTTTCTGCACATCTTAACGATAACTGGATATTTTTTCCTTATGTTGGGTTATTACCGACCTGTTTGATGTTCATGTTCTACTGTCAACCCACTCCGGCTTTACTCGGGTAATAGATCAGGATATAAATAAAAGTTCAAATGTTTATTAAACTTAATTTGAATAAATATAATAAAATAAATATTCCTGGATTAGTCACACAAATTGAAACTAGCAAATTCTATGCTTGAAGTAAGCAAATTATATGCTTGTGTTATGAATGTTCGTCAACTATTCTAATACATAGAAATACTTTAATAGTTACCAGAATAAATTTAATAAACACCCAGACCCAGAAATGCAGACATCTAAATGTTCATCACACAAATGCCTGCCCCCGTCGGAAATCGAACCCGAGTCTCGCGGTTGATCGGTGTAGTTAGGCGTGTACCCTAGCCACTTGACAAACGAGGCGGTCAAAAATCTATCACATGTTTGACGTATATCTTTTAAAATTTTCGAATTTCCTTTAAGGCCAGATTATTTGAAATAATCTATATATCTACCTTATTCGATACCGTATTCGATTTTGTTGTCAACAATCAAATACTCTTTATTTTGATTTAAGAAAAATGTTGTTAAATTTTTCCCCGTGTTGGTCCAGGCTCCTTTGTAGAATAGACCATCTGCCTTCCTGTGCCAGGCAGCTAGTAAAAGGCGAGCATAGGCTTGCCGTCACTGACACCGTGATATCTGACTAGGTGGTAGAGTTTCGCAGCGACTTATCCGGATTGGTACCACCACCGTACCTATTCCTGCCGTCATAACGTCATGACGTGTTGCGGTTCGGACGGTAAGGTAGCCGGTAAACTTACTTTTGCTCGAGGCCTAACATCCCGGCCTCTGGTGGGCAACGCACCATTACCACCTTTGGTGTCTAGGCGGCGTGAATTTCTTACCACCAGGAAATCCGTCTGCTTTTTTGCCTTCCTATGTCATAAAAAAACGTTTTAGATTAATATTTAATGACTCAAAACACGATACTTGATACTTCACTTGAACATAAAAAAATAGAAACAAGGAGCTTTCAACACTTCTTCAGGTTTAATATTCAATTTATCAAGCTCAAGGGTTCGAAAAATACTATTAAAAATAAAAGTCAATGGCGTCTAAAAGCCATGGTTTTCCAGTTACTTAACTTGTCTGTAACTATATATACTTGACTATTACTAAATATCATCTCTCTTAAAGTCACTCAATTAGTAGAGATTAGAAATAGTCTGCTTCAAATTTTTCTATTTTATTTGACAGTTTAAATGCAACGTTGTGAGCACGAAAAGCTTTCTATTATAACTTAACTTAGAAAATTTGTCGGGCCTAACAAGAAAACTTGGGAAACATAATGAACTTTGTCAACAAAGTTTTGACCGACACTCAGTGAATTTTTTATTCATGATCTGCTTGGAATTAGTAAAACTTTTTAGATGTAGGTCGTTGTTCGATTTTTGAAGTTGTAGAAAAATTTTGTTAAGCTAATTTGTAACGTTGATTTTTTCACATTATGTCCATTAAATTATTTATTTTATTTTGTAAATCGTCCTATTTAAAAAAAGTATCTTCACGGCCAAGAGTTAGACAGAGGTACAAACAGGGCACCCATGACTAGCCAAAGATACTAAGTCCCACAATGTGATAGGTGGAAAGCCTATTGCCAACTGGGCAGATATCCAATCCAGAGCAACATTTTTAAATTGGAAAATCAGAATTTTATTTTTGTTGCCCGACCCGGGATTCGAACCCGGGACCTCATGTAGTCAAGTAAAACACCTGAACCGCTAGACCACAAAGGCGATTTTAAACTATTTATAGAAAGATTTTTTTTCAAAATGAATTCCATGAAATCTATTTATGAGGCGCAGCTGGCTAAAATGTAGAATACAATGGCCAGTTATATCTATATCGCTAAGACCTTCTTTTAATTTAAGGAAAATCGAATACTTTCAATACACCGTCATAATCTGGAATGCTTCCCTTACAACTCAACTGCTAAGACTTGTCGGGCCTAACAAGAAAACTTGAGGAACATAACGAACTTCGTCAACAAACTTTTGACCGACACTCAGCGAAGTTTTATTCATGAGCTACTTTGAATTAGCAAAACCTTTTAGATGTAGGCAATATGATTGGTATTGATTGTGATTATACTTTTCGGCTCTTGTTTTTTTAATTGGTTGTATATTACCAATTTCCTACCAATATTAAAAAAAAATAGGTAGTATATTTTTAATCAATGTAACAAACATTGATTTGTAAGAATCAATAATTGGTAAGAATGGTATTGTAACAATTTGAGAAGAAATTCACATCGCCAAGAGACACCAATCTGTATTTAAATAACGTAATTAACTAAACCTTTATTGATTACCAATATTAAGTACTGGATAGAAATTTCCAAAGTAGAAGTTTTAATTGGGCGCCTTACAAATGGTTCTTATTGTTGTCATGCTTTTTGGCACATCTGTTGTTTGGCTGTTTCTTTTTTTCTTTTCTACACTTTTTATAGCCCTAATTAAAAACTTCTGTTCTCACACATCGCTCGTATCTCTTTAAAATTGTGTAAGAGTTAACATAATTTAAAAAACATGTCTCTTTCCAAAAGTCAGTGGAAAACAAATTGGGAACGTCAACACATCCAGGAAATATATACTCAGCTTTGAGTAGTTATTGTCTTATGATGGATATCTGATATGAATGTGAGGTTATATCCCGACATAAGTTATGGATCAAGTGCTGGATCACGAGAAGTTGATGTTAGAATTTTTCCGGAAACGTATTAGTTATTGCAAATGTAAAAATATAAATCCTCTTTGCAAGGAGCAAATAAATATATTATGTTGTTTCGTATTAATTAGTTTACAAAAAAGTATTTTTAAATGCAAATCGAAAATAATAATAAAATGTGTATGTGACTATTTCATGCCTCACCTTTAAAAAAAGTCCCACGAAAATGTATTTGTTGTTAAGGGCGTAATTGCGTAAAAATAGAAACTAATTAAAAATCTCCTCTTGCAATTGTGAAACATTTAGGGATTTGACGAACTCATCTTTGTTGTCTAGCGGTCCAGTTGTTGAACTTGACTGCATGTTGCTAAAACCGGGTTCGATTCCCGGGTCGAGCAACCAAATGAAAATTGGGTTTTTCCAATCTTCCTGTGCCTGGTTGGCTACAGGCTTGACACCTATCACATTGTTGGACTTAGTATCTTCGGCTAGTCGTGGGTGCCCTAATTGACCTTCTGCCTATCTCTTCAGGGATATAGGCGTAAAGATACTTAAAGCCCGTCACACACGTAGCTATAATATGTATTAATATGCCGCGCTATAATATTATTTATATTCTAGTAAGCTACCGCACACGGATAGAAATATATATATATATATATATATTATAGTTGCGTGTGCGGTCGCTTGAATATTTGTATAGAAAATATATTGTAATATGTCTTGCTATAGTTCATATTAATATATATTATAGCTACGTGTGTGACGGGCTTAATACTAAATCTATTCATTGAGTACCATGATATTTTTAAGTAACTTTAAAAAAGCATGAGATTATACGTTAGACTCATATTTGCCAGGTATAAAAGAAAATACTTAATTTTTTTGTAAACAGAAACCTTATTTACTGAACAGCAGATAATTTACTTATTGAAATTGAAGTCTGATTTTTACAGTTTTACTGCGCTTAAACTGTTGTCTAAAATAATAGAAAAGTTTCTGTGATTACATTTCAAAATCGGGTAATAGTATTGATCAAATATAACTTTTAAAACACCGGATTCATAAAACTATTTAATACTTACCTAAAAATGCAATGTTTCAAAAATAATAATGTACGAAAAGAATCGCAACTTTTAAAACACAATAAATACCAAAGACAAATAGCGGATAAAAATGAAGCACAATATAGTTTTTTTGGAAAAATAAGTTGCCCCGAGGTTCTCGTGGCGATAGTACTTTATCAAACGAACTAATGAACTCAATATCGGAAGAAAAAATTGATGTGAAGGAGGTGCCCGCGGAAATCGAATGAACTTTTATTTGGGGCTTAGTTAGTGTTCGGAGAAACAAAGAAATTCCACTTCATATAAGATACAATTTGTCTTGATCAAAGAGAAAATGTATTTCGGGGTTGGGTTCTCGTAATAAGATTTTATATTGAATGAGTGTTATGACGCGAAGTCTTACATGGACGTCAAAAATAATTAATTATGACAGCAAATTTAGATTTTATGAAATAAAGGTACCTAATGATTAAAAATCGATTGATTGTGAAATAAAGAAAAAATATTTGGATCTACCATTGACCTCTAAGTATATGGACAGAGGAGTTTAGGCGCCATCGAGAGAAAGATGGTCGAAGTTTTTTTTATAATAGACAAAAATGTCGTTATTAAGGTGTACATAATATCAACATTTGTTATATGAGATAAAGATATGTTGTTAAGTTACATGTCGATTCCAATTGTATTAATACAACTAAATTTGCTATAGAACATTGTTGCACTTCTTTATATATTCCTATTTCTATGGGATCTACAGAGTTAGTTATGGTGATTATTCGGCGCACAAACTCAACATTTAAGTGTATGCTATCTTTTTCAAATGAAACAAAAAGATAAAAGATGGAATATTTTAAATATGTCAAATAAGTAGGACATACATGACGTTTTTAATTAACGTTTTTTGAGGAATGGATTAAACGCCTGTAGAAATATCGTGTGTAAACTAATCTAACAACATTTAACGTGTTTTGTCTCTTTTTTATTGCTATCTTTGAAAGAAAAAAGCGATAATTTAAATTTAGTTTAGTGAGTACACAAGACAATTACTACCAGTAATTAACTAAAACAATTCGAGTAGCTAATTATAAATATTGTTTTTAAAAATACTGGAAGTTATACCGGCTACCTTATCCTCCTAACCGGAACACGTCAACGGCAAGAACTCGCGTTGTAGCGGCAGAAATATGTAAGGCGGTGTTAAAAATCCGGGCGATTCGCTGCCTAACTCTAACACCGAGTCAGAGGTCATGGTGCTAGTGACGGTAAGCCTATGCTCTAATTTTAAGAGTTGCTTAACAGTACGACAGATGGTCTATTTTGCAACAGAGCCCGGACCAATATGGGGAAAGTCTTAATTAGACATGAATTTTAAAGCGGCTAAATTTTGTTTCATTTATTATTATAGCTTTTAATTCGAAACCAATATTTTGTTATGATAGGTCATGCATTATTTATTTCAATGTAGTCCAATTATAATGACTTTTGGATATGTATTTACATTTCGTGCTCGAAGACACAACTGGCTAAAGACTATATAAAACTGATGGAGCAATTGATCAAGGACAATGAATTGGAGATATTGCTTTCAGATCAATGCAATCCGGCACTGAATTTTACTGAGGTAAAATATTTAAATTTAGCTTGTCTATCTGGACACAACTAGTGCACCTACAATTAGCCGAAGTAACTTCGAGTCCCGGAATGTGAATGTCACATTTGAATATTGAACTATTTAATAAAAAAAAACAAAAATAATGTGTCCGGATTTTTTTTAAGGCAACCCATTATTAATATATTTACTGATGTACATACCTGCTAAAATAATAACCATAATAAATTTAACATATCCTATTATCAGCTCTGTAGGTCTACCTAGGTGCGGATCTTGGACTGTTAGGAAAGTGTAATTTCCGGTAGCAATATAGCTTCACGATGTCTACATAGTTTTGTCAAAATGACTTTTGTCTCTTAAACAATCATAAAATTAGTTTAATATTGTTTGTCTTATTTGAATAGTTACAAAACACAATTAAATATTTCAGACTTTTTCTTTTTATTGCAAGAAAAATAGAGTTTTCGTATTTTATAGACACAATCTTAATGGCTACGCAAATCACAAGTTCCGCCATAAAAGATATTTTTATGATATAATGCCCATGGACAATTTCATAGCCTACATTAATCTGGTGGATAGAAAATATGACGATTATCTGATCTCTTATTATAACAAGGATACTGAGATAATAACAATATAATAGTTCTCGACAAAATTTAGACTAAAATTATTCTATTCTAGTCTATTTGATAAAGCGTTTTGATGCCACAGACGGACACACGTAAAGATACGTCAAAATTATAGCATCAGTATTTTTTTCGTCGGGGGGGCGAATATGCTTAAAATATGCTTAAATAAATAACCCATCCTAAATACATTCATTTTAAATTTATCTCAATCTCCCACAAGGCTAACTTTTAGACTGCCAAAAGTAAGTGCCCTAAGTAAACTGCCAAAAACCGACATCATTTGTTACTAAATATAAAAAGGAGAAGGTTTTTATATACATTGTTTGTTTTTTATGTTTGTAAACCATAGCTTTACAAATTATTCTTTTTGGAATGGTATCTTACTTAAAAACAACTAGCTGGATGTTAATAAAACTTATGTGGGACCATCTCGGAATCATTACATTGGTACAGTGGTAATGAAACGATTGATGTTGGTTTTTGCAGTTTTGCTGAGCTTAATTGTAACTTATTTATATTATTTTTGTTTTACAAAATATTTTTATTACAAAACCACCACCACCTTGGAGTAGTCCGTTACAAAAGTATTATCAAAAGATAAGACAAAAGTCAATGAAAAGATTTTACCAGGCGTTTTGCCACTTTGTCATCATCCGTACACCACAGACGCTTTTATTATAAAGAATGTACTTTGATGTTGATAAAACTGTATGAAACTACACAATATTCAGGGGTATGTTAATCATGCGTGTAAAGTATGACGACATAGTAGCAGACAAGTAAAACTATTCCAGTGTAATACGGTCCGTTATTCAGGGCATGCTGAAAATTCAGTGTGCGTTTACATCAAAGACGATGGTTTAGAACTCCTCGAACTTGATAGTGTAGCGCTAATCTGTTCAATAAGTTAAATGTTTACGAACTTTTATATAAATCTCTAATATCAATATATTGAGACCTGCTTTTTCCTCTTGCTGGTATGAATAATTGTGCTTTATAATATTTTTTTACTAGGTAAATCATTGGCAAAAACCTAAAATCAAAATCAAATCGTTAATGGCAAAATATATAACCGTAACGAGAGTTATGCTAACGTACAGAATAAGTAAATGTTATAACGTACAGAAGACTTACTATTTTACAAAATGTGAGTAAAGAGGACGTAGTGTTGGGCGACCTCCCACCCGGTAGACTGATGACCTGGTCAAAGTCGCGGGGAGTTACTGGATACAAGCGGCTGGTGCTTCCTCCGGCTGATGATGATAATTATGAAGTCTAAGCTACCGAAGTTTCAAATTCAGGAGTATCTTACCTAACTAAGCGTCGGCGAAATAAAAGAAGTAATTTATTGTTCCCAATCAATAATTTCTTGTGGTAAGTATAGAATGACAATTAAAAAAAAAACAAATCTCTTGAAATTAAGAAAAACATGATAAACACAATAAAATATAGATAAGGATAGCGCTACGGTCGAATTTATAGCGGATAAGGATCATAGTTCTATAACTCCTAGGAGTACCACAGGCTAAACATATTAAAAGTACGAAGTCTTTAATATGTTTTTATTTAATTTAATAAAAAGGGATAGTGGTCAAATAATATCCCTGGACAAGTTACAGAATTTGAAACTTGCTTTGAAGTTAATTATAATTTAGTTGTGAACGTTAAAATAAAGAAATTGTGATTCATTTAGAAGAATAATTATCATTGGTGACAAGTTTCATAAATATCACATGTGAATTAAGAAATATCTATAAATTTTGCTAAGTTAAAACTTACAACTACCAATGTCCACTATGATGTAACATCCGAAAGTAAATTTCAGTCCATTCCGCATACGGTAGAAGATATAGTATAAAACAAAGTCGCTTCCACTGTTCCCACGTCCTTATGTATGCTTAAATCCTTAAAATTATGCAATGGATTTTGATCAGGTTTTTTAAATAGATAAAGTGATTAAGGGGCCATATACGCTAAAATACGTCAGCAGTTTACTGTTTTTTTCATACAAAACAATCATGGATCTTGCTGACAAAAATACACATGATAACAAGTGTTTCCAAAACACGCTTCATTTCACTTTGCTCGATAGAAAAAAATCAAAAAGTTAACCCTTTTTTGGAAGCAAAACGCAAATGTCTACTTCAAAAATGAAAATATCGACACAAGATTTATAGTAAACATATATAAGTACTATACCTAAAAGATAAGTGTTTCAGTTTTTATACTTTTTTTCAAATTACTTTTACAGTGTCAAAAATAGTGATTTGTGGCTTAAAACGTTTACTTTAGAGCGCCATTGTTCATAGTAATCATGGAACGGGGTAGCGCGGTGATTGGCTCTTCTGGCTGACTGAGTATGGGGCCTTAAAGAGGAAGGTTTATATGTATATTTCATAACCGTGCGAAGCCGCGTCGGGCCGCTTTTGTAATATGACATATTAATTATTACCTTAATTCACCCAAATCTCCTGCCTTACTATCCCCTCAAGATATTGTTTAACGTTAGGAGACCGTTTTAGGATTCACAAGAATGTCTATTTAGAGATTAAATTCTAACAGAGGCGGTCAAATGCATAATGTTTATGTTTTGGGACAAAATACAGCTCAAACAGAAAATATATATTATTATGTACTTCTAGTTGCCGCCATCGGATTGTTGTGTATTAAAATATTTAGTTCTCTTGTGTGAATCCGTTGTAATATCAGGAAAAACTAGCATACGTTTTAAAATGAACCTTAATACTGATAGTATTACGCACTTACGCATTACTTACGCACTCACAAGCACGTACGAATACATACTTAACACATATTTTTTTTATATTGTTATTTTAGTCTCATATTTCAATTATATTTAAAATATTGTGAGATTAAAGTATGCTAATAAAAGCAATTTGCTGAAAATCATTACATACTTAAACAATTAAAACTTTATTTCAATATTAATTTCTAGCTGACCAAATTTAGAGCAATGCATATTTTGTTTAACGGCCATAATAGTAACCCATATTTTTTATGATATTGGAAGCAGACGGATTTCCTGACGGTATAAAATTCACGCCGCCTAGAGACACCAAATGTGGTAATGTTGCATTGCCAACCTTAGGCCGGGATGTTAGGCCTCGAGTAAAGGTAAGTTTACTGGCTACCTTATCCTCCGAAGCAGAACACGTCAACAGTAAGCGCTGACATTATGGCAGCAGGAATAGGTAAGGCGGTGACCAAACCGAGCAAGTAATCCACCGCGTTCCTTATTTGCTAATGATATGAATGACAACGTCATGTGCCGGTCCAGAGGACAGGTCATAGACTTGCACATTAAGCCTACCGTACTAGTAACATGACAACGATGCACATAAGTCATTCATGGTGTTAAAATGCTATAGTTGTGTTTTACCATTATGAGTCATTTGGTGTGTCATGATATATGAATATGATATAATAAAGAATGTCGTGTATGTTATACTATTTATAACTCAAGAAAGGCTGAACCGATTGGGCTGAAAATTGATGGGGCATATTTTACAACCAAGAAAATGATGTAAGATACCTTTCATCCCGTTCGAGCAAGGAATTTATTTATTTTTTGATAATATTGGAAGAAAAAACAAGCAGACGGATTTCCAGGGGATAAAAAAATCACGTCGCCTAGAGATCAAAGGTGGTAATGTTGCGTTGACAACTCGAGACTGGGATGATAGATCTCGAGCAAAAGTAAGCTTACCCGAAAACCGTAAAACGTTAACGGTAAGAGCTGATGTAATATCGGCAAGAATAGATAAGGCGGTGGTACCAATTCTGGCGAGTCGCTCCGGAACTCTACCACCTAGTCATATGGAATGGTGCTAGTGACTGTAAGCCTATGCTTGCCTTTTACAAGCTGCTTGGCAGGAAGGCGGATGAAGGCGGAGCTAGCTAGCAGGGGCGTAGCTAAGAAAACAAAAGTACAATTTTTCCCATACAAAATGAACGTGTGGAACATAGTTCAGCGAAATAGCTAGTATAAAATAAACAAGAAATAATTTCTGTTTATTTATTTAACATAAATTAATGTGATTGAATAGTTAACTATAAATGCAGTGCTTTCAGGGATAAACCTATTGTTCCTCAGTTCTTGTATTCAGTCTGGTGCTGCATTGTCTTCAAATTTTTAATCAAATTCAACCCTCATTCAAACCTTCAACAAATTTTAAGACGAAACGCATAAATTAAGACAACTCCAGAAACTTTCGACCTCAGGTTCGTTTAGCTTCTTTTGAAGGTCTCTCTTTAATTAAAGAAATACTCGTACCTTGGTCTAAAGTTTTATGTAAGCTATCTTATTTATCGTTCGTAAACCTGGATCTTAATATATGTATGTGAAATCACAAAAATGTATCTTTTTTTTTACGTTAGTGGAAGGAAAACAAGCAGACAAATTTCCTGATGGTAAGAAATTCACAACGCCTAGAGACACTAAAGGTGGTAATGGTGTATTGTCTACCCGTGACCGTGATGTTACACTTTGAGCAAAAGTAAGTTTACGGGCTACCTTATCCTCCAAACTGGAACACATGAACGGTAAGCACTGACGTTAAGACGACAGGAATAGATAAGGCGGTGGGACCGAACCGGGTGATAATGTATTTCGAAAAATCCTGTATTTAAATTACATAATTAGTATTCATATTACATAATTAGTATAAATTCTTGAGGATATTTGACTGTTGAGGTTTTAGGTATACAGGCAGTCATAATTATTATGATGACACTACTGATGTTGAACCTTTTTTGTGAATTAGACCACTAGTGGTGGTGGTAGCGCTGGGCAGCTACTTGCATTTTTTTTATGTTATATTAAGGCAAACAAGCAGACGGATTTCCTGATGGTAAGAAATTCACGCCACCTAGAGACACCAAAGATGGTAATGGTGCGTTGCCAACCTGAGGTCAGGATGTTAGACCTCGAGCAAAAGTAAGTTTACCGGTTACCTTACCCTCCGGACCGGAACACGTCATGACGTTATGGCGGCAGGAATAGGTAAGGCGGTGGCACCAAACCGGGCGAGTCGCTGCGAAACTCTACCACCTAGTAAAACTTAGTAAACATGCTTGTATTCCTGCCACCATTAAATAACTGTCATGTTCCGGCTTATAAGGTAGGGCAGCCGGTAAACTTGAACCTTTGGCATTACATTAGGCCCCAGGTCAGTGACGTACCTATAACATCTATGGTGTGTATATGCCACGGCTGTCTCTTACCATCAGGAAATCCCTATGCTTGTTGGATGATCTCTCACATTAAAAAATAAACGAAGATTGAGATAGTTTACAGGGACGGTTTCTTGTAGCTAACAATTTTTTTGGCAATTGTTGTCTATTTTTCTAGCTTATTTACTTACTTGACAAAAACAAACAAATTCAAGAAATAAGTATTGTTCATGAGTTGGTTGGCTTGACATAAGAAACGCATAGCTAAATGTCGTACATCGCGCAGCGTTTTTTCATTACTTACCCAAGTAATCTTCTTGAATACGGGTGTAAGTACGTGTCTTTGGGTAGTGTCGTTGCCCAGGTTGCGACTCTGCCAGCTAGTCGTTAGATGTGAGCGTGAAGACATTGTTTTATGAATTGCTGTAAAAAAAAATTAGCCTATTTTGTTATAATCTCGATATATCACAAAATAATTAAAGAAATTTTTAATATTTGGCTGAGTTTCTAGCTAACTACTTTTCACCCTTTCTTCAAAGACTCTCAAAGTATAACAAACTGGAAATAATAACAGATAAAACTAAAATTAGAAACTGGAAACAACAATAAAAATAACAGACATTTGAATATATGTAAAATAGTCATTTCAGTTACCAGTCTTGTAGCGAAGAGATTAGACCAACACGCGTCACTATTAATAACATATCTATGATCGTACTATTTCAGATCTGTTGCTAGGTTACTGTTATACATTTCTTACCAACAAAGGTATTGAAGGCCTTTTTTATAACATTATTTAGATAGGTTATTAATCTTGGCCGTAAAATACTCGCACTGCAATCCTGGATTATGGGTCGGATTCAGAAGGCAACTACTTTGGGGATTCTTCAGTCTGTTGCTCTGACCACTGACGGTATTGTTGTAAGACCACCATTTTTGGTAATCTGTTTTTATTGTTAAGACTTTTTATAATATTTTTTTTGTTAATACGTAGGATAAAAGAAACAATGCGAATAAATTATTATAAAAATTTTAAGTAGAAAATTTTGTTTATTGTCAAATATTTATTTTCTCAAATATCAATATATTCGAGAAAATAAATATATTTGGTCGTATGCAGAGAATATCAATCAAATCAAAGTGATAATAACCAAATAATTTGTAGTAATTAGTAGTAGGGTTATTTTAACGTATCGTATGTAAAACACCGAACGCTGGTTGTTTGGGCGTAAAATTAATTCAACTTTACTGACAAAATATCTAAACAAAAACAAAATTCTCTACTTTTTCATATTATGTTAATAAGGTTCCTTTTGGAGGCATGTCAGAAATAGTCAATTTGTTTGTCAAATTATTGGAATATTTATTAGACCTCGGGTTCGAAGGAAATCTATTTGCCTCGGTTTCTTTTGCGGGAAAATTGTAAACAGTATCATAAATTGTTATACATTTTTTATATAAAATAGTCCAAAATGAACAAAATAGGTAATATTTATTTATATGTACTATGTATCTTTAAATTTGTGTTTCCTTTTCACACCAAATCAAATAAAGCAATTTTAACCAACATTGCGGCTATTTTGCTAAACACAAACTAAACTTATTTAAAGCGTTTAAAGAACGTTAAAAGCGCTAAAAGCATTAAAAGAGACGGAACATTTTAAAATGACAGATTAGTCCGAACATGTCAATGCATAGAAATAGGAATATATAAAGAAGTGCAACAATGTTCTATAGCAGTTTAGTTGTATAAATACCGTTGGAATCGATATGTAACTTAACAACATCTCTTTGTCTCTTTTAACAAATGTTTGATATTATGTACTCCGTAAGAGATAACGACATTTTTGTCTATGCTAATTTTGGCGTCAATTTAAAGTGACGTCATGACAGTTCTCATGTTTTGCCAAGAATCCATATTTAGTGTTCAATTTTTACAGTGATGTACTATTACAATTGTCGATATTTTATTTAACGTCCCCATAAAAGAATATCTGGACAAGATAAGAACGTATACCATTGCCACTGAAAATATCAATCACAGTCTAGCTAAATAAGAATTCTTTCAAGTGTTCACTCATAAGTAAAGAAATTGGTTTGAATGAAATCTGATCAATTTTTTTTTGTAATGATAATGAATCTTGTAATAAATATAAAGAGTTAGCTTACATAAAGAATAAACATATTTGCACGCCATAATGTAAAAAGATATGGTGTGAAAAGTAAATAAATATTCTTTCGTTTCAATATATTTCCCTATTTATAAGCCAATTGAGTAGCACTGAGTAAATAAGTAAGTTGATAGTTACAATTTCATTCGGTAGGTAAATAATAAGTCGTATCTTTTTACCTAAACTTAACTATCAATCGTCACTAATAGGTAATGTCTCGATATCGATACTCTACTTTTTCTGGACAGCCTTATAATATCAAAACGGTAGCCATATTTAGTACTCAGTGTCAAGCTTGATACCACCAACTTACCTGTTACCAAATGCTTGCCGTTGACGAGTTCCGTTTCGCAGGGTGAGGTAGCCGGTAGACTTACTTTTGCTCGAGGCCTAACATCTCGGTTTGAGGTTGGCAGCGCACCATTACCACCTTTGGTGTCTCTAGGCGGCGGATGCCGCATTTCTACATTACTACATTCTTCAGGGAATCCGGACCAACAAAAAAGAATAGACCGTCTTCCCTGCTAGGCAGCTCGTAAGAGGCGAACACAGTAACATGGATCAATACCAACAAGAACACTGGTGGTGGTGTGCCATCTCGATCGAGAGGTGATCCACCGACTTACCTACTTACCTACTCCTGCCGCCATATTGAGAATGTAAAAAAAAAACCATCAAAATTTGCCCATCCGCTGAAGTGCTTCGGTGCCACAGCCACACACTCGTCAAACTTATAAGACCCCTCGGTTTTGCGTCGGGGTACAAATATCTGTATTTGTATGCAGACTCATTCTCCATAGTAAATGTAGTGCTAGTCAGAATTACCAATGCTAAACTCAAGTACGACACTGAAACGCGAAGTGGGCGTTGAGAGATGTTCGCAAGTCGTTATTAAATTAGTCTGGCAGTAAATTAACAAGAAGCCTTGATAAACGCGCGGACCGAATTAACAAATCCTCTATTATTTGATTACGTCTTATTTAATAGAAATAGTGAGAAGCTGCATCTGCTTAATCAAAAACAATATTTATAGGAATATCTAGCTGTTGACGGCGTGGTTTATGATCCCAAAGGAATATCTTTTTCGGGAGAGAAACTATTCTATGTGTTAATCCAAATTACCCTATATGTATGTGCAACCTTTAATTAAAATCGATTCGTCAGGTTTTTCATGAAAAAGTAACAAATAAACAAACAAATATACAAACTTTCGCATTCATAATATCAGTAGGATATACTAATAATAATACGCACCGGAGGACGTAGTGTTGGACGACCTCTCACCCTGTGGACTTATGACCTGGTCAAAGTCGCGGGGAGTCGCTGGTTACAAGCGGCTGGTGACCGTGACTTGTGGCGCTCTTTGGGGGAGGCCTATGTCCAGCAATGAACGTCCTCCGGCTGATGATGATGATGATGGATAATATATTGCGTGTCCACTCGTATACAAGGTTTTCTCGAATTAGTTAACAATATTTCAGCTAAGGACTCGGAACCTAAACACGCGATAATTTTAAAATAATCATAAAGAAGTAAATTAATAAATGAATGTGGTGTCGTGGGACACCAGGTATAAAAGGAGTTCCTTCGGCTAATGCAGAATCGACACAATTAATGAGTATGTACTATCCATTGGCGGGGTGGAGTAAGGGAGAAAGAGAAAGATATTATACTCTACTCGCTCTACGACTGTCGCGCCTGCGCATGTCTCATCATTTCGAGGTGATCTTTAAACTAGTTTTACCATGATCCGACTAGTGGTTTATGAATTATACTTAATAGTGCATTCATATTGCCACAGTGGTCTAACGGTGCAGGTGTCGGACTTGACTGCATGTGGTCCCGGGTTCGATTCCCAGGTCGGGCGACAAAAAGAAAATTTGGTTTTTTCAATTTTCTAATACAAAAATATGTTGCTTGGTATTGGATATGTGCCCGGTTGCCTTGCCACCCATCACATTGTGATTTATTGCCTTCGGTTAGTCATGGGTGCCCTGGTTGTGCCTCTGCCTTCTTCTCCGGAGCAAAATTTAAAAAGGTAAAAGTTAAAAAACGCAGACGAAGCAGTATCCAATAGCTAATATTTTATCTTAGAATTTATTTTTGTTCATGAAACTGCACTCATAATAAGAAAAGTGTAAACAACTTCAAACCACTTGAACAAGTCAAAACGCGAGATGGCTCTCCAGACGCGCTGGTGTTAACTAGTTTATATCAGATCATCCTGAAAGTTTTATTCGCTATCTAGAACCCCCCTAGAACTTAGTGGGAGGTAGATTCGATCTGGTGGATAAGTATTATTAGCTTAAGAGATTACCAGTTTCTTTTTTAAATAATTTAAGTTAAATATCTTCACGCCTATATCCCCAAAGGGGTAGGCAGAGACACAACCAGTGCACCCACGACTAGCCGAAGACACATGTCCGATCCTGAGCAACATGTATTTTATTAGAAAATTGGAAATACCACATTTTCGACAAATCGAACAACAGATGCCTCACCTACAGAATTTTTCGTTTCGGTGTCAAATACACCCTGTGTACAAATATCTGAAAGTGTACAAGTGCCTCTTATTAATCAGCAGCTTGTCAGACGTTATCCTGTCTTAATTATTAATCAACCTTAAAAAGCATGCCATCTTCGCTGGCTTTACAACTTCATCGGACTTAGTATGGAAGCAGAGCGCTCAGCCCTGGAGTTGTTTAAATGGATTGGACAGGTCCCTACAACTCCTGCCACAAGGGATGTCTCTCGGGTGAGCGAATCTCGACTTGGTGATGCATTCTTATTACCTGGGCGGGCCGATTGAAGGAGTTTAATCGACCAAAAATCAAATAAAAAAAAATCAAAGATAGAAGGTTTATTTGAAAAAAAAAAAACAATATTCAAATGGACAACGTCTCAGCTAGTCTTATACACAAAAACGAATCTCTATTTTCCTTAGCGTATTTTCACATGACGCGATTAGTGAACCAATTTCGCTAATTTTGTATTTGTTGTATTAATTACTAGCTGTTACGGCGAACTTCGTTTTACCT